>JAHWFP010050794.1:0-19362 GCA_023313725.1 Lithobius niger | reverse complement strand
CACACGGTTCGGAAATTTTCACTACCTAAATGGTGTTGTTATTATCACTGTCCTCTGAATTGATATTGAAGATTAGCTGAACAATTGGCTAAAATACCAAAGCCAGCATGCAAACGTTAGCCTTGTTGCAACAATCGCAATGCACGTGTTAAACAATAAGTGAGGCTGAGCTGTTGAAATGGAATGATACGAAGGTTATTTACCGCTTTCTTCATGCAGAGCTCAACAATATCGGGTGCTACGTGCCCTCGTTATTGTTAGCTCTCAGTAAATTTGAGGTCCTTTGATATTGTAGCAGACTCTCTATCCAGTTTACACTCGCTGCAGCACTCCGTAGCCTCATTAGATGTAAGTGACCCGCTTATCTTTCCCATATGTCAGAAGCTGAAGTGGCCCTGAGGTGGGTCAAAGGACACGCTGGAGTCACTGGCAACGAGCAGATGATCGCCTAGCAAAGGAGGCTGTACGCGGCGACCCACCGGAAGTGTTTTTGGCCCTAGCTGTCGGGTCAAGGAGGTTGGTTCTACAAAGTTGGTTTCGGCAGAAATGGGAGGAGGAGTGGACAACAGCACCAACTGGTCGTGCACTTTTTCAGTTGCAATGCAAATGTTGCACTGGTTCCATCCTTAACTTGCTCCCTTACTGGATGGCGACAGTGTTGACAAGGCTATGCACTGGTCGCTCATTGCTGCAGGCTCATCGACACAGGTTAGGTGGGTAGATTCGCCCGTCTGCGTAACCAGGGCCGGTCAGGTTACTCGGGGCCCTGGACAAAATTCTTGAGGGGGCTCCCTCCTCATCCCATAGTTCTTTTCTATGTAAACAGCTCCTTGCCTAGGGGCAAATGGAAGAAAATTGCAGGGAGGGGAAGAATATTTGTATGTTTTGAATTTTACTTGTCAGTTACTTCTCATCTGGCTTTTTAGAATTTTATTGCTCAATAGTTGCCCCTTATTCGGCCGTTTTTTTTTTTAGTTTTGATAGTCAAACATTACGAAAAAAATTTTGTTTAGCTGAAAAAGCTTTCAGCAGGGCCGGGGGCCCCTAAGAAATTTGGGGTCAGGGACAAATAGCCCTAATGTCCCTGCCTTAATCCGGCCCTGTGCGTAACATGCAACACCGGGACCAAGGCGGAGCACTTTGGCATGTTCTGTGAGGAACATGACCATCACCGGCTACTGGTTGCCAGATCGATCAGGGTCTACCCGTCATTTAAGCAACTTTTATCGCTTACGGAGGGTAGCAATCCGGTGCAGAAACATAATTGACTAGTTTTGTAGAACATAATTGACTAGTTTTGCAGAACATAATTGACTAATGTTGTAAAACGTAATTAACTAATTTTGTAAAACCATTACACCACAGTGTGTTTTGTAACAGCGATTAAGTGTAGTAAGTTACAGTACTCCTTTGAAATTGTTTCACAGAGCCAAATTAAGAGCTTTTGACGTTTTAATTTTATGTTAATTAAAAGAGTCATTTACTGCTGTAATCGCTAACGCTTCTGTGTACCGTATCGCTTAAACTTGGTAAGATCAAACTAGATTTTATTGGTTTTCGACGGTTTTCACATGACAAAAACTGGTTTTTGACACCAAAAATTCCAATCCTGCAAATTTGTAACTCCCCACCCCTCATTAGCATGAAGAAGGGACAATTCTAAACCACAAGCAACGGTTGTTTGCCGTGACGTGCGTATCACGTGACTGGGCTAGTCCACTCATGCGGCCAAAGATCCGTTATTCTCGTCCGTCAGTGGCTAACTCATGATGACATCACAGCAAACAGCCGTGGCTCGTGGTATAGAAAACTCAAATTCAAAATCTAACTGTAAAATTTTCTTCAGTCCTTGCCTCTTTTGAAGAAAATCTTACATAATCGGTAAAAACAAGATTATGTGACGGGTGCAACTTCAGTAATCCCCCCCGATTCGAAACTGTCACGCTCGTTGAATCCCCACCCTCCCTCTTGAATCATACCATTTGTCACGGCACCCTATAGGATTTCTGGCTATCCAGACATCTCTTGGAGGGTTCTCTCTTTGAATCGGAAATGGGAAAAACCTTAGTCTACTTTTTTCTGCTACTAAAAGTTCGACATAGGCTCAGAATTGAGTCGTTTGATACACACTATACAATACAAGCATTAGTTTGGTTCAGATAAAATAAAGCAACAACAACAAAAAAAAACTAATACTTACAGTACGATTTCCATAATGGAGGAAGTTGGAAATCACTCTTTCTTCTCTCAAAATCATTCCCTGAAAAATAAATAAATAAAAGTAAACTAAAGTAAAGTAGAATATAAAAAACTGTAAACTGAGGGGGAGTTAAGGAAACAAAATTGGCTATAGTTATTACCGAAGTGAAGAGTTTTAATTTTTGCTAATGCCAATCTGATGCGATTGTTCTAGTAGTATACTTTTTATTTTATACAGGGTGTTTCATCGCAACGTATTCGGGCAAATATCTTCTGTACTATTATTGATGCGTAGGGATCGCCAATACAGGGATTGGCCTATCCAATGCTGATAATTGCCATGCCGACCCGATATTCAATTTTTTTTTACCAAGTAAAATTTAATAATTGCACTTAAATACAGCATTATTCCTGTTACTTTTTAAAATTGAAAATAAACTTATAATCAATTTTTTTTTATTCGACTATCCATTTTTAAAAACATCTGTATTTTAACGATCGCCTTCTTTGGCGATTTTTTAATTTTATTGAACTTTTATCTTTGCTAGAAAAAAAAGGGGGGGGGGGTAAGAAAACGGGTTGACAATGAAAGTGAAGGAGATAGAAGGAAGGAAGGGCCGATTTATGCCTGAAAGGAATAATCACCAACCAGACAGCACTCCGAAATAGGGCACTCACTTTTCTTCAGGGAAGGAAAAAAAAGTGTCCCAGGGGCTCCAGAAGTGAGGCAGCCAAATGGTGCCTGTGCCATGGCACAATGGCCAGTCCGAACCTGAAAGGCAGTTTGGCAGTGAACTGATGATGGACTGGTTCACCAGTTCGAATTTGAGTCACGTCACTTGAATGAAACTAAGTGCATAAAGGTGGCTTACTGTTATTTCAAGTGTATGATTTTCGCTGATGGCTTAATTCTAATTTACCTTTATATTATTATCTGTGTTTATTTTAAATACCGATGGTACGGATGATTTACTTCGGTTTTCATTCATTATCACTTACTTCTTTTTACGCAGTACAACCCGAAAAGACAACCCGAAAATAGGACACCAGAGCTAGAAAATACGATACCAGAGCTAGAACAGCATGAACCAGAACAGGAAGAGAGACTAGCTATAACCTCAACGCAAGTAGAACACCATTACCAGATCAGGAGTAAGACGAAGAATACGAGAGAAGTGGAAAGGGTAGAAAAAGAGGTGGAAAGAAAAAGAGGTGGAGAAAAAGAGGTGGAAAGTGAGAAGAGTGAAGAAGAGAATGTTGACGAGAGTGGTGGTGAAGAAGAAAAACAGATCTACGATGAGGGAAAGCTGCCCACTACATCTGGGGCAGTTTTTTGGATACCGTGTAGTGACTGGCCTCTTAGTTATGTCGGTGAAACTGAGAGAAAAGTCAGCATAAGGGTCGATGAGCACGCGAAGCCATCTCTTAGAGAGACAAAAGAAGTGCAATTGCCATCCACAGACTGAGAACGAAGCACGAGATTGACTGGGAAGGAACAAGAATGATGCTAAAATCCAACTCATTCAAAGAGGTACACCTCCGTGCCTTGGAGGCAATTGCTATCCAACACTGCCAAGAAAAAACCGTGCAACTTACAGTATGAACGTCCAAGACCCTGCATTTAAGCAGATTAATAAAATTGTGACCCCCGAACTGTGTGGAAAACTGGAGACGAAGTGGAAGAAGTTTCTCCCTATTACAACAGCGACACACACAGAGCTTGACAGCAGCAACCTGGAAAGTTGATACATCGATGAGATGGGGGGGGGGGGGGTGAAGATTTGAATCTTCGCGTTCGGTGTGGAAGTAGGACAGTTGGTGCGTGTGCGTCTCATTGCCCAAGCCTGAAGAAGAATGCCAGTATAAGCATTCGAAAATTTGCTAATTTGGAGTAACTGGAACACTTTCGGTACTGCGTAAAAAGACGTGATACTGTGTTTATTTATTACTTCAGTCGGCATTCCGAAAATGCTCAGAGCACAAGGATGGTGTACTTCAAAAGGTTCACTGCATATTCTAGCAGAGTTATGATTATAATCAAGATTATAATCACTTGATTAAAATTGAAATTCACCTGAATATAATCAGGGACCAGGTTTGACACAAAACTATCGATATACAAGTAAAAAAGAACTTGAAAACCAAAATAAAATACACTGCTGTTGAATCTTCTGCAGTCCGGTATAAGCATGTCTTCTACTTTTTTGGCCTGATCCACACAAAAATACGCAACCGACTAGGAACAACCAAAGTAGGAAAATTATTAGCAACATTCGAACCCTTAAATCTAGGAAAAAAACTAAAGGACTTTGCAGCTTATGTACTTCAAGCAGGCAACTAGCAACTGTGCAGCAGACATGACTATCAGCTCATTTGTGAGTAATGTACCAGTGTACCACAAAACCTACACCAACTTTACTAAGTAATATTACTGTAATACCAGTTGCGGTGTGCATGTTAATATTGAAATTTACATGTGATAACCACGTTTTAAACTTTTAATACTTAAAAGAGATCTATAGGTATTGGCACTTTGGCAGTAGCAACCACAGGGGCAAGGCACACGAATCGTGTACATGCCGGAACACTCACGCCACTCCACGAGCGCAGCGAGCAAGCGAGCGAACAAGCCCACCCCCAAAGAAATTGGCGAAGAAATAAAGGAAGTGTGTGTGTTTGAAATGAAACGTGCATCGCCCCCTAGTTCGCTCCCTTGTATCTCTTTCCTAATACTCGCTTTCGCTCGCGGGGTGGCGTGAGTGTTCCGGCATGTACGCGATTCGTGTGCCTAGCCCCTGTGGTAGCAACTGCCAGGCAAGAAATACAGCAAAGTCTCGCAACTTTAGCTATGTCATAATTATTGTTGTAATCTTACATGTCATTAAAATCTTATTATAATCAAAATAATCTTGGTTATAATCAAAATAATCTGATTAATTTGATTATTTTAAAATAATCATGATTATTTCCAACTCTGTATTCTAGAGGCTTGCTTCATTTTTCATTTCGATTTGATACCATTATCATAAATTAAGTAAATTTTATTCAACGGCTATTTCCTTAAAATAGCCAATCCAGGTGAATAAACTATGGTATAAGAATTTAACTAAAGCTGGAACAGTGCTGCCTAACTGCCTCCTAGCAATTTGCTGTTACTTCCATGTACCAACAAGCCATTATCAACCACCAATGACTCATCTCACCAAAGGCAGTGATTAGTCATGAGTGAAAATCAATTGTTAACCTGTTGGGTTGCATTTCATCACGTGTGTAAACAACGAGTTGGAGTTCACGACATCACAAAGCTACTATAGGCTATCATCAATCTGAAAACTAATAATTAACTTCCAATTGGTAGATTGTACACATTAACAACTAGAATTAAAATGTCTCTACTGAGCCAACCGATTAGGTAGTCTAGCAATACCTCTACAGAACACATGAAACAAAAAATACTAATACAAATTAGTCTAGTAGGCCTGAGCCTTAGCCCATATAATACGTCGAAACAGGAAAAATGACATAGTGTTAGAGTAAAAACGTAACACAAAAATGTACAATAAAGCTCTTAGACTGCACTATTTTCTTGCTTACGTTTTTTTACGCTTAGATTTCAAAGTAATGGATATTTACCATTCCAATATCCTTGCAAATTTTGGACAGTCAGTTAGTGTCAAAGTAGGCGATGTGACATTTTTAAACTATTTTCTTATTAACATCTGCAAAGACTCAGGTGTGCAGAATATGGGAAATTTCAGAGAACTGTGGAAATTCATTTAAAAAATGGCCTGCCTACATAGTGAATGGCTGCAGAAATTTGAAAAATGTGTAGGACAATTTTGTGGGAAATTTTTTCAGCAAGAATTTTATGCACTCCCGCCAAGATTCAGTGACGTCTGTTGTATCTAGCAGGGTGAGCACTAGACACTCGTGGCTTACAAGTAACAGAACTGGGCTGTTTTCAGGCATCTGACAAAAAATAAACAATACAACAGAATATTCTGAAAATTCAGTTGATCAGGAGACTGTCACCTGACAACTTAAAAAAGTCACTTATTGTTTAAAAAAAAAGTGAGAATAACAGTGATATTTGCCTAATCACTAACTTCTTGCTAGCCGTAGCTACTACTGGATTTCACGAAAATAAATTCTTCCTTTGGTGCGGAGCTGAAATTAGCAAATACATAAGGCAACCATGTGACATGCCTTTTGCTGGTTCAGAGGTTAGGGGAAGTAACAATAGCACCAATCTCCATAGACTATTATTTTAAAGGGAGAGTTACAGCATAGCCTATTGCTTCAATACACCAACAATGAACATGAGGTGAGTGAGAAGGCAACACAGGTCAAAACGAAGAATTGCTTCTCTCATTGTGAAAACAAGCAAACCAACTGAGGCCAAAACAAAAAATTGGGACTTTTGGAATAACTGCAAGGAAAATAAAATTGAATCGTATTAATTTGGACCAAGTAAAAAAAAAGTGCTAAGCTCACGATTTGTCTGTCCATGGATACCCGGACGAAGAATAGAACATACAAAAAAAAGGCTAAAAACTGGCCCCAACAAAAAGTGAAACCTTAGACTGGACAAAACCAACAGCAAAATAACACACAACTTAGCCTATGAAGTCTGAAGTCTTATCAAATCCCAAGCACTCAGGCTCGCCAAGTAGGCTATTCGCACAGAACAAATGAAATACGCCACTAGAAAAATGAGCAGCACAGTAAGCAATTTTCTGTATTTTTCATTTAAGTTTCGTAATATTACTTGGTGGGATTAGCTTTGGAAAGAGCTTGGAGTTTGATTTTTCTGACTGATTAGGGAATTTGGATCACAAAGTTTTGCTAATCTGGTCAAACTTGTGTACATGTTGCAAACCTTCCAAGAAGAGACACCCACTACTAGTGGTTTCATATAGCAAACATGTTAACTTCATTGCAAATGGTCTCGAATGTTGGTGATACATTTTAACTCTCTTCAGTTTGTTGGTACTTAGCCAACACAATTCTTTAAATTTAGGCATTTATTGAATTGTAAATACCAACCATTCTGCTAGTGTGGCCTAATTATTATCCAAATACACGCTAGCGTGTAATGGTTATCTGATTATCAGATGCTTAATTGTTTAAGAGTAGGCCTACACTGTCAATGTAAAAGAGGCGCAGTTCGCCAGCAGACGATGACCAACTGTACGCATGATTTGAATGATTTTATGTTGAGGAAGAATTCCAATGCAGAAGAAAGTGATGCAGATTGTAAGAATCATAGGTTACGATAATAACGAAAAACTAAACACGGGGCTCAACCTACTACGGAGAAAAAGAAACCTCAACATGGTTGATTTTGCGTTGTTGCTAGTCACATGGTTCAGAGTAGGGAAGGCACGATACAAACAGTTTTTATCCCGATAAAATTTTTAAAATAATCGATGATATCTCGATAAAATAAATGTTGAGGCTGAAGCCTACAATGTAACCTTCACGAATGTGAATTGTGTGGCACTTACCATTTGGCCAGTAGACATGAAAATGCACTTGCTATTGTTCATTGCGTCCTCACAATGCAAAAACAATCTAGCAGTTGCGCTGCTTCTTAATGCTTAAATATTGTTTGCATTTAACTAGGCTAACTTTCTAATCAGCTAAAGAGGCTAGCAACAGTATTGCACACTTGGTTGGCGAGCCCTTGTAATTCCGCACCCAACGCTGCAAACTGCTTGTTTCTAACTATTACGGTTTCCGAGATATGACAATTTTAAACATTGGGGTTTGCACCATAGTTTGATAATTCAGAAAAAGTGCGATGCGATAATCGACTAAAATTTTTATAGCGAAATTATCGAATTAGTCTAGTTTAGTAGGCTATAACCTACAAAACAGTAAAGGTTCCAAAAAGGCTGTTACACCAGTACACCTAGATAGTAATACAGTAATGGGATAGGCCACCTAATGGTGTTCAATAGTGATTTCAGCCATAGTGTACAACTGTCACGAACGCCACACATAGGGATGAGCGATAATGAAATTTCTACTTCGCGATTATTACAGCACCTTGATATGCGATTATTGCGATATTTCTCAACATGTAGGCCAAGCTGTCTTTATTTGATTAATTGGTCATAACAGCACTACTCCTACAGTAAGCCTACGAACTATACAAGTTTAAGCCTAGTACTACTACGTCTAGGCCTAAATGAATAAACATAATAGTCCTAGTTAGTGTAGTGTTTTATACAAAAATATAAACAAAAATTATTCTTATTTATGCGAAATAATTAGGCACTTTCAAATATTTTAAGTGTTTGAAATACCACATAAGCCGCACTCGCAGATAAGCCACATTCATAATAGTACCTTACCTAAAAAATGCGCAATCCTAACATTTTCTGCATATAGTTAGGTGACCTGTAACGTCGTTACGATGTGAAAATATTGATATTAATTAATAAATGGAAAATCACTTTGTAGCATTAGTCCTATTAAAATTAGCAGTGAGCAGCAATTTTTCGTCCATTACGAGGCCATGTTTGTTTAAAAATGTAAATTTTATGGTTTAGGCTATTAGATATAACTTAAAAACGGATACAGCTAGAAACTTGTGGTTTGCACCAATGGAAAGCTGGCGAAAAAACTATTAAAATGGCGTATTTGAACGTCAAAATCGGTCGATAATTTAGCGAAATTATCGACAACGTTGCGCTCCGATGTGAACCAGACAAAATGAAAAGCATTGCGATATCACTATATAATGTGATGTAGGCTATATCGTGATAATATCGAAATATCGCCCATCCATAGCCACACGACGAAGGTTGTTCCATTGTTAAACGTAGGATTATTAGGGAGTTTGGGAGGATGATCATTCCCTGTGATGGATGTATTAACAGCACGAGCGGCAGTTTTGCACACTCGCAGAGCCATCATGAAGACGGAGCAAAACTTTAAATGGTTATCTACCAGCTTCTATACTAGGCCCTAGAAAAAGAACTTTCTGCGACATCAATTATCTGCAGCTAAGCTGTTTTTATCATATGGTTACTCACGTGTTTATTGGTTTTACTTGAATAACTTTTCATTGCTTTACCCTATTGATCACGCTGCTCCACCATTGGAAAGATCTTGTCGAGATGGGAATGTAAAAATCTGTCAAAAACGGCAGCCATTAACTGTCTGCAACGTATCGGTATCGTCGCGCACTGCACGGAATCTGCTACAGGGTACTATGCTACTATAACAATATGTTGTTCACGCGGATTACTCAAAGAGATCACATGGAAAAGAATGGCGCCACATTGAATTTACTTACTAAACGAACAGTATGCCTGCACGAGGCTCGTTTAGACTTGTCCAAGTTTGAACTGAATGAGAGGCAGCAAATTCAGGTTTCGCTGCAAGATCGAGCCGAGCCCAAAGGTGGCAGCTCAGTGGCCCTCTAGCGAAGGCTTTCAGTCGCAATACATCCCTTGTTGTTAATCAGGGCTGCAGTTAGGCCAGAGCCCTCTAACACAAACTATAGCCTACAGCCGCTTTCCAAACCGGTGAGGTGGGCCAGCAACCTTCACCAATGTCGGTCGCCATTTGCCAAATGGCGATGGAAATTCAGCAGTTGGCGATTTGATTTTACCCCTACTGGCCATAACGGCAACTGACTAACAAACTCTGATGATGAAATTGTCATATCTCGGGCCCGAAGGCAGAAAGGGGTGCGACGTGCGACTATGTCGCAGATAATCTGGCCCAGTCGCAGACAAAACGTGCCATTTTGACCAAATGTCTGCCGTTTCGCCAATTTTTGACCGATTTGGACATTCCAATACACCATTTTAACCTTTCCATTGATGGAAGAGCCAGATCAATAGAATAAAGCAATGAAAAGTTATTCAGTTAAAACCAATAAATATGCACGTAGCCATACAAAAAAAAAACAGATTAGCTGCGATTTCCCTGACAATTGGTGTCGCAGACAGTGGCAGAAAATTCTGCTTTGGGGATCTCGGGAACCGCACTAGCTAGAAACAAGCTGTTTGCGTAGTTGCGTGCAGAATAAAAAAGCTATCACAATGGCTATCCAACCAAGCGTGCAATATTGTTACTAGTCTCTTTACCTTATTGGAGAGTCAGATTATTGAAAACAATGTTTAAACATTAAGTAGCAACACATCTGCTAAAACTATTTCTACATGGCAAGTACGTAATGGACAATGGCGAGTGAATTATAATATCTACCGGCCAAATGGCGACAGCCAGTCAATTCACATTCGTGAAGGTTGTGGGCCAGACACGCAGCTAGTCAAAAGCAGGGAGGTGCAAGCCGCTAACGGCACCATACTATAAAGAACAGTGTTGAACTTTTCATTTTTAACTATGTATCGCAAAAATTGTATGAGGAATGAGAAAATTTCATTCTTATAAATCTAGACTTTTATAGACATTTTGGCCAAAATTCTGGACATTTGTTTACACATCAGTAAGGAAATGGGTTAAAAATGATGGCGCGTAACCTATGATGAAGCAGCACTGACTCTAAACAAAAAAAAAATAGCAATTGGTGGGGGAGGGGATACCACTGTGTGCTAGTCTAGTGGGAAGGAATACCTAGAATCAGTTGGAAGCCACTGATCCAACAACACAAACACAAGAGCAGCAAAACAACAACCGTGTTGGGGTGAGCTGTTCTATATAGTATCCATCATGATTTCACAATTTCCTGTCACCAAATTCGACCACCAAAACAAAATGGGGAAAGAAGAGGACCCACACAGGGAGACAACATGTTTCATAAATTTTATGCAAAACACTAATGGTTCATTGTGAAAAACTGTCCTCAAAACTTACGTATTCTCTGCTCCAACAAATGGCAATGGGTTTCAACAATGCTTGTCCCCATGATGTCATTAGATCTCAAAACTTGCAAAACGTGACGTTTTCGCTGTTGTAGCACGTCACAAAACTACTAAAACCAACAGCCGTCTAGCATACCAAGCAGGTCTTGCTTTTGTTACACGAACCAAGGCTAGAGACTGAGTGCGCAATCATTTCAATTATTAATTAGGGCTATTCAAAAAGTCGACCGTCTAAATTGCGGATGTGACGAAGGAGAAAGACGAAAAAGTCGGTCCGTGCGATTGGTGAGAAAACACGGACGCTAAGGTCACGAATTAGTGCAAACGACGAATGGAAAACGACAGGGAAAAGAAAATTGCGCCAAATTGATTACAAGTCACTAAAGCATGACGACGATCTTTGTGACATAAAATACGAGCGGCAAAAGATCAGGAAGAATTTATTTTTGGAAGATATTTGCTCTCAATCGTCACCAACACACGGCCCACATTCCAAACTGCTCAACCATGACATGACGCACCGGGAAGCCTCCAATGTTTACATTGTTGATGAGCGAGTTTTAGCGACAAGATCGCGAATATGTGGTGCTTAAAATACCATACGATATTGTTGTACCATTTGACTGAAAATTGGTGCCAAATACAACGATTTTGCAATCAGTTTTTTCGTGGAAAACGATGTGTTCGATCATGTGGGCTACCCCATCTTCATATGTTGTTCACGATCGCTACAAACATACAGCCTTCGGCTATACATCCAACGTTTAGATCGTTATATATGGACTACTACACAGGCTAGGACAAAAAAACGACAACAATGACACAATTTCGCTCGAAATGGTCCACAAAGGTCGTCATTTTCATTGGACTTCCAGGTATCTCGATCACAAAATCCCCCCTGCAGTTTTCGTTCCGAATTTTGAGTTATGCGAAACACACATTTCACGGTTTTATCCCTTACTTCCCTACCTTGGAAAGGATTTGCCATATTCATCTTGGCTGATTTTGTCCGCCTCCCTTCTCTTAATTTCTCCTGATCCTGCAAGAGCAGGTGGTCATTTTATCGTCGCATGTTGCAAGTAGGCTGCTGCAAACGTCGCCATATTTTTGGTCTGGCGTCCGCCATCATGTCGCCTTCTGGCGGGCCTTTACAAGCAGACGAGAAACGATATTGAAATTTTATAAAAAAAATTATAATCGCATTTATTTGCAACATTTAACACTAAATAAATCAGGCGATCATTTAAAACAATTTATCTTATTTTATTTCGGCGATCTGCGGTAGGGTTCTAAAATTGGAACTGCACCACTTCGGCAATCGTCGGCTCCGCTCGTTGAGCAGCGCCATCTGTGATCGGCGAGTATAAAGAGCTGCCCGCTTGGATTTAGGTTTCCCACTCGGCGTTTTCCAGAAGTACCGAGCGCATCACAGGCACTTGAGGCAGGAACAATGGTGAGTTTAATTATAAGAAAGTTCTACAGTCCCATTCTCATCGAAATAGAATATTTTCACGTGCATTGTACTTAAATGAGAAGGCCGTGTTCTATTTAATGAAAGAAACTTGCTTTATTTTCACTAATTAATTACTATTTTTCTTCTCTTTTCTAATTTGCAGGCAGACAAATTGAGCCCCTACGAACAGGAGAGTAAGTAAAAATACCGAAGTTTTGTTTTTTTTGTAGTCTTAGGGCTTCTAAGTAAGTTACTTTCTGCTTAAAAATTATTTAGCTCCACTTTAGTCTCAGACTTAATTAGCAGAAATTTCCGATAATTAATCAAAAAAACTAATGATATTGTAAAATAAACAGAATTTGCAAGTAACTTCTTTTTCTACAAAAATAAATCGAAATGCGTTTCCTTAAGCCCAATTCTTTTCTTAATAACGTAGGCTTTCACCCAACATTTCTACAAACAAGTTGGAATTCAAACTAAGTGGACTTCAAACTAAGTTAACTTAGAACTAAATTAACCCTCTCGATGGCAGTCGTTAAAAATAACCTGAAAAAAAAAAACGTGCAACTCTGCGCATTTTCCTCTCTTGGCACACAAGTAAATAAAAAAAAATTCTTCATTTCCTTTTACGGTTCTGCCTACTGAACATTTAAGGAGTTACAACTAAAATAAAAAGTAAGTTCTGAATTTTAATTAACATTTATGTCGAAATTAATAATCTTAAAATTCACTAATTAATTTTTAGTGAAAGATTCTAGTTAAACATTTTGCTTGACTTCAAAAAAAAAAAATAATTAAAATAAAATCATGTTATCCCAATTGAACCTAGGGTTAAAGTAGTTTTAGGAAGCGTTAACTACTCATGGTCATATCCCGGAACAAGCCCTAAGGTGTTCGTTTTGATTGCAACAATTGAATAATTTCTGGTTAGTTCTGAAAATACTTTTGAAAAATGGTGGATAATTTTAATCTACTAACACTGCGATGAACACTAACGCTGCAGTATGCACATAACACGTGGTCGAAGTCCTGTGCTGAAGATTCTAGAATGGATTCAATATATAACTACTAGTTTAGTCCAGCTACAAATACTAACCTTGTATGAGTGCAATGCATTGGTACGATCTGAGCAGCGTGAAACTATTGGTCGTGTGTGAACCCCAGTTACCAGTTATCGGATATCGTCGCAACTTGTGTGAGTGCTCAAGGAAATTTCGCTGGCTCTGGATTTATTTCACTGAAGTTGGTTAAGGGCAACAGAGAGAAGAAGAAATCGGAGGAGGACTTGGATACACGTTTTGCACAATGTACGAAGTCGCTGAAAAACGTTTCGGAAAGTTGAGTGCACAGTACAAGAAGCCTACCACTCATTTCTTAGAAGGATTCAGGTAATTGACATTTCGGCTACTGTACCACCACGGATAAAAATGTTGTTTTCAACAATGGCAATGTAGTTTGGACTGAATGTAGCAAACAGTGTCAAGCTGGGAAGCCAACACATTCAGTAAAGGAATGAATCACCTTAAAAGGGAAAGGTAGGACGTAGGTTGCTGAAATTTGGGGTGTACCAGCTTTGAAGAAGAAGTGATGGGTCAGATTTCGTGGTGCTTTCAACTGCTTGAAGTTGTTGAAAATTTAATGACAGAGTGATGGAATACTGATGAAGTGTTAAAGTTCTGTACCATGGTTTTGTTTCTCTGACCTGCCAAAATTACGTATAGCCTGCTTTAACTCTTGAAATATTGTTCCGCCTCTCAGATAGCTAATTTATGGAAGTGCGTTTCTTTATTTGCTTTTAATTGTAGGCTGAACTTGCTATTGTTTAAATTGTTTAATTTTAGTCTTAGGCCATCTCAAGCAAACTAATACTCGTTAGTAATGTGTCTAGTAAAATCTACAATTGTGGACATTACTAGACACAAGACTAGAGAAGTGTATCTTGTGTCTAGACAAGTGTCTAGTAATGTCAACAATTGTAGACATTACTAGATATTTTAGGAGAGACAAGCCTGAGAGTCGAACCGGAAAACTACCAATCATGGCACGGCTGAAAAGTTGCCAGAGTAGATCCCGTTATCTCTGAATAGGCGAGATAGTCTCTCACATTACCATGACTGGCAAGTCTGCAGGCACTGTACCATGATCATCTTTCCAGTTGCAGATCAGATGAGCTAGTCCAGGCAGCAAAGCTGTCCTCTGTCACTGCTCACCACTAGAATGTTAGTTGGACTACCTTTTCTTTATTCACTAGAATGCTTGCCAGTATTAAGGTGACAGTGGTGATGTTGGCATAAAGATATCGTAAACAATAGGCGAGGAGCAAGCGGCTTTCCCTCCATGCATATACGTGTCCCAGGTCACCACTGAGAAAAGCATAAACTTTTTGTACTCTCGAATGGAACACGAAGCCACGAGCTCCGCCCTGGTAGCAGAGTTGGTAGGATGCACTGCTGGGAAATGGAAGTTCTTCTGAGTTCGAATCTGAGTTGGGACAGTCGTTTTTTTTTCTTTCGCAGATTAGTTTCCGTGTATTCTCACAAGACCATCATTATTGCTGAATGTAAGGAAATGTGCGCAAAATTAAAGGCTGGTTTTTCATAAAATGCGCTTTGAGTAGGACCTCAGGTATACGAGGCCCTACATAGCACTGGTGGTGATTAATTTTTTCTTTAACTTACAGCTGGTTTATTTCTGTCGGGACTCGCTTTTTTGAGACTGACTCGTCAACAGGAGACGTAAACAACCAACCCATGGGGGAAAAAAGGCAAACGGAATGTTTTCCAACTTTTACAGTTCGAAATATAAAAATATCTTGAACCAACTGCGAGCCAGCATCCCGAGCGTCTTGGACGAGTTCATCGTGATCGAGTTCTCTTCTCGTTCGCGCTTAAAACGGTCCTCGCATTCGCGGCGTTCCTCGCCCGGGGCTATATTTAGCTTCGGCCGACGGATCGCTAGCCTTACATGGCATCCAGTTACCTGATCCCAACAACATGGGTTCCTGTGTTGTTGGGTCTTAATGAAAGTTACGATTTTAATCAAAAGTTTCAGCAACATCTCGTCAGACAAACTGTTCTTTATATAATGAATAAAAAAAAAACCCCATCTTCCCGAGATGAAGGAAGAAGCGGGTGCAAAAGGTGGGGGTGGGGGAGGGGAAGCAACGGGTCAACCGCCCCTCCTAATGACGGTTACGATTTAAACCAAATGAGTGGCATGAAAGAAACTGTTCTTAATGGAATAAGTTTTTTTAGTCTTGGGATGAAGGTGTGGTGAATCTATGGCGAATGGGGCGTGGATGGAGGAGAGAAAGGGACCGACGAGGCTACTCCCCCCCCCCCCCCTCCCCTTTTTCGGCCGAGAACATTTCACCAGTCATTATCACTAAATGTATAGAGGCTTAAAATGGTCCCTACGGAAACCAAAAAGCTGACATGGGTTAATACATATATAATGTTTGTACGCCCCCCCCCCCAACATCACCATAAAATATAACTTTGTAGGGGTATTGTGACCACACACCGTCCATTTAACTACTAATTCGTAAATCAGGAATTCTACATTCAGCTGGATAAAGGAAGGGGTAGACTGTATAATTTTTCTTCGGTTCACATTAGTTGTGTGTTTAATGTAACCTGCCCCAACCGTGGGTGTGAAACCTAACTGCAGAATTTGCATTAAAACACAGCAAAAAAAAAAAAAAAACACCTTAGTGTTTTGGGTGTTCTTTTTAGTTTCTGTTTGTAAATGTACCAGTCCAAAATGGTCGTACGAACAAATAACGAAACTGAATGAGCACATTTTAGGTATCGCTACACCTACACAGCAATGGTGCTGCAATCTTGGTGAAAAAAAAATCACATCCCATTGCGAGGACGGCGATCAAACCATGGAGCTCTTGATTACACGTCCATATTGCTGTATCCCCCCCCCCCCCCCCGCCTGCCCACACTAAGCTACCCGTCTAATTACCTCTTAGTAATAATACTTCGTAAAATTTTTCAAAAATCGTCTCGTTCTCATATTTAACATGCACTTCTTTCTGGAGAGTACAATTTAATGCAGCGAAGAAAAATTGATGCATCAAGGTGAGCCCGACCAGGTCATATTCGGCAAACGCTTTATTTCGGAAAAAAAAACTAAGTTTTCGAACCTTCGTGTCTTTTTTTTTTTCTGATTTAACATTTAGTCACAAGGCAACACATCGACACCAAAGACTACTTTCTGCTTCTAATATAATGTTCAAAATTGTGCAGTAGTTCCACAATGTGAGCATTTGTTTGCTTTAAGGCTCAAATAAATTAGTTTTTAAAAATGTAACGTTGGGTAATCTGTTTTCACTTGATGCACTTAGCCTCCTTCAGGGTGCTGAACATATATATTACGATATTTGGCTTTTCTGAAAAATGCTTACGATGAAGTACAGTAACTGAAAATATGAAACATTTAACAAATAAATCCCAGAAAGCTGAGTTAGCTTCAATCATTTTTTTTGTTACTAGAGTCCAAACGTGTCTGATAATTTGTTGAAACTTTCAGCCTAATTAATATGTATCGAATACATTTTTGTAAGTAAAGAATAAATCACAAGCTAAAGGATAAACGAATCAAACAACCTACATTAAAGACTGGCCTTGTATCTTCACAAGGCCAGTCTTTAATGCAGACTGTTTGCTTCATTTAAATTTTTCTAAAGTGTCATCCTAAACTTTCTATCTTCTTAACTTTCTATCCTAAAAACCCAAAACCTTAACGTCTCATCATGAATTACGCGGCCATGTAGTGGCAAAGACTTACGCCAAATCGAGCCTCTTTCGATTTCTTTGTTAAAGTGCGTAAAAGGCTTTAGACAATGGCTCTTGCTCGTTATTTTTGTATTTAAGCGTTCTAGAATGCCAAGGATAATGAGAACCAAGTGCTCAGGACCAGAATTCCCCTTTCTGAACCTCTCTTGGCTGGAGAAACTTACAGAAACTGGATCACGTGTTTGCTTCTTGCTATTTTTGTCGCCGGTTCATTTTTTTTCCCCCAACTATCTTGAGTAATTAATCTACCTCAACTTCAAGCTGTCTTTCCGCACCCATCAGTTAGGGTTTAAATATCTGCCATCATCGGAAAAGATACGCCATTTTTCAAAATAAACTACTGCTAAATCTTCTTACATTATAAAACAATGTCTCATAGCAGAAATGAAGACAACGACGACGAACAATGAAAACGTGCGAATGTGTCAATTCTTTGGCTTTAAGTTGAAACTGGTACGTTGTTGCCTTGAAAAGAAGTTGAAATTGGCACATTGTTGCCTCGACTAACAATTTTCTCTGCGCGGTCATCGCAAAGGCATGTCTTAAATGACATCATGTACGAAGGACAGTTATATTTCACGCGGTATGTATTGCTCAAGCCAAAGTGATAGGAGTGTTGGAGGGGTCTGAACGGGGAATGCCCATTTGTGGGGCAGATGTTAGCTCCACTATTTGATTGGGAAGGTGGAGGATACGAAAATAATCCTTCTAACCAAATACCGGCATCCTTCTAATAATCTCAGCGGCAAGTCTTAAATGGCGTCATGCACAGTTATTTTTCACACGGTACGCATCGCTTAAGTCACAGCGAAGGACTGGGAGGGGGGGGGAGGGGGAGTGAGCTGTTACTATTAAGCATACCATTACGCATTAACTGAACCTAAAAGATAATTTCTGAGGGGTTGTTTGGATTGGAGACCATACCAATTTGGCAAAAACCTCGCAAAAGGGGGAGGGGCAGTATTAATTTAAAGAGCCATCCAAATTCAACTACGTATAGCACTGAGGAGGAAGGGAGGGAAACGGAGAGAAGAGGGAGAGGATGGGATAAAAGGGGGAGTATTACACAAAGAAAAATTGACTGTTGCAGTGAACGATCAGGCAGCACCGAGCAAATACTGGGAAACAACCACGGGCCAAACAAATTCCCGGGCGAAGCCGGGTAGGACTGCTGGTAGAGAAAAAAATGCAACTGATTTGATTAATTTTTCACAAATGCAAGTTTTTGTCCCATTATGTGTCAGTCAGTTAAAAATCCAACAAAAATTCAACAACAAAAAATGGTAAAAAGGACGGCCAAATTTCGAAAAAAGTGTTCGTCTTGCAAAGTAGAGATATCACGTGTCATGTAAGGCTTTCAAGTGGATTTCTCGGATTGCTTTGCATTACAACGTAGTAGCTGATTCTGATCAAGATATGTATATAGCACAGGGAGTTTGCTAATCGTGGATAGGATATTATCGATGATGCGAAAGACTATTACGATGGAAGCATGTTCACTTGATATGTACAAAATAAAAAAAAAATTAATTTTGTTCTAGTTCTTAAAGGTGGAACGCTCTCTGTTCGCCTTGAAACAAACCATTTTAAATTAAATGTCATGGAGTCTTAACCGAGGTGGCTGAAATCTTGTGTAGAGAACTGGCCCAATTTCGAAACTTTTAAAAATTGTATGATACAGAAGGAAGTGCAGCACCGGGAATCGAACCGCAAAACCTCCGATAAGAAAGACTGTTTAGAACAGCCAAAATTAGAAAATGAAAAACTGGTTAGCCTCTTAAACTGCCTTGATAAAAACGTTAGAGCGTTTACAGGGGCTATTTCCAGTTGCCATTGTTGCCAAACTTGATTGTCCTAATTCCAGCAACCAGACTCACCATACAGCAGGACTTAACCGCCATTTCCTACTCCTTTGAATCCAGACGTACCTATATTTAGTTTCAAAGAGTTAAACAGGTTTATTTCTGATAATTGTCAAATTCAACGCTCAACCATCCCTTAATTAGGGAATGAACCTTAATTGAAAAATTGTGGGTTCTCAGTCTCTATTTAATACTTGCTT
>JAHWFP010050792.1:0-15487 GCA_023313725.1 Lithobius niger | reverse complement strand
GGTCTTGGGGCCCCCCTTTTCGCCCCCCCCCCCCCCCACACACACACACTTCCGTCCGTGTTTATCTCTACCGTAGTGCAAAATCTTATTCCTGGAGATAAAGCAGGTTCCCACTCAAAGGTAACAACACAGCCGAAAATGTGCCCCTTGGCACGTTCGGGCTTACGAAGTTCGAGTGATGGTAACAAGATTGGGTCTGCGTTGGAGCTTATTGTGCAGTCGAACGTGTGGGAACGGAATCTGAGTGGAGGGGGGGGGGGGGCACTCGCTAACCGAGTCGCGTGACCATTGTCGAAGTGAATACCGAACTGTAGACAGACAGAACTGACCGAAAGGTAAAGTCGTCTCTCTCTGTCCGGAGGTCTAATTGACCCTTGGCGTAATTGGAAGAAAGACTTCGGAAACGGACATTTCCGCTTCCGCAACCGGTCACGTGTGAGATTGTAATGAGTAGCCAACGTCCGTGGAAGCGTTTGGCGCAGGTGCAGCGGAGTTACGAAAAGAAAAGGATTAATTTATTAAAAAATTTTGACTTGTATACATTGATTTTTCTGAAGAGGGTAAGAATTGTGGTTGAAGCCTGAATCTGATACTGAGTCTGATGACGTAACAAGAGAGGCTATTATGTATAACATGTCTCTACAATAGAACTTGCGACAACCAATACAGTGTACATGATGCAAAAGTAGGAAGAAGAATCTGCCATTCCAAATCTACTAAGAGGAAAACCACGAAAATGTACAGGATTGGACATCAGGGTTCAGACAAGTTTTTAATTTTGAATTTCCCTGGCATTTCCGGGTTTTTCAGGTGCATCCAGTGAGAATTTCCAGGTGTTGAACGAAAATAATCCCAACGTTCCAGAAAATAGCTGTTCAGAGACTAGTCCAGATGGGACTAAACGCATTTTCATCACAGATATTGGCACTAGCCTAGCCTAAGATTTGGTTTATTGAAGTTACATCGAAAATACTTGAAAGTATTAAAGCACAAATTAAATTATTTGCTACTAGCTTAGGATTTTTGTTTCGATCTACTAATTCAATAGAACTTAAAGATCTGACACAAAGGCATTTATTTAAATTTCCCTGTCTTTTCCCTGATTTTCAAAAATAAATCAAGTTTTCCCTGAAATTTCCCTGAGACTCTGGCTCCATTTTCGTTTTCCCTGAGGTTCTCCAGGTTTTCTAGGGTTTTGTCTGATCCCTGGACATTGAATTTTGAACACTTCAAATGTTGTCCTGAATTCTGCATATGGATGAATCGTTCCTTGCAGATGCCAGTGTTTTTTTCCATTGTTGAAACAGCACAATATTGCATTGTTGTAGCATGTTTCTAAACATAGTTGAATGAGGCAGCTTTCTCAGGTAACAATGCTAAATCGTAACAATGGACTTTTCATCCAGGAAAACCACTGCTTCAATACTTGTGTGGAAAAAAAAGTGTTCAAAATTCAATGTCCAATACTGCACATACGTATTGTATGGGTCTGGGGGATATGTATTAATTCTAGTTTAAATGACCTTGGAATGGTTCTTCAAGGTCATCATGATGCTAAATTTTGAACTACACGTCGTAAACTAGTGGTGTAAATTGGAACGTTGTGGAGAACTGCAAGCCAATGCCAGAGCATAAAAACAGAATAAAATTGGACCGTTAGGGTCGGAGTTATCCTTCAGGCAAGTTAGTCTTAATAGCTTCCCTACATATCTTCATGATGCCCGATAGAGAAGGCGCCATACCAAACGACGGTATTGCAGCAGTACGGGATACAGAAAGAGGTTTTTTTCCCCCCTTGCCTATCCAGAAACGTGTGGTGCGTTTTCCACAAAATTGGAAATTGGTTTCCTGAAAATGAGGTCTTAAGAATGAGGAGCTTAATGTTGGAGTCAACAAAACAAACAAAGGATGGGAGGGCGTCAGAAGGCTGCAACCTGCCCTATTAAATTCTGGAGAATTCTAACTCGATCCATTTCTATAGCAGCAGTGGTGTAGTGTTGTTAGGTGGGGCCAGTGGTAAAGTATCCCTTGCGGCCCCTTCCCTTCCCCCCAATATATAGTATGGTCCATAAATAACGCACGAACTGAAAAATGTCTAAGTTTATACTTTTTTCTAACTTTTTTTTGTTATAGTACAATTAGCGATCAGTTTTCCGTACGTCAGTCAATGGTCCTTATTTTCATTTTCCCAAAAGGAGCCCGGCCTGCATGGCCATCGGCTCCAGAGACAGATTACACCCCATGGGTTTGTGGCAGCTCAACGAAAAGAAAACTCGCCTCGCTAAAAAAAATACGTCCTACCGCTTTTACAACGGCAAATTAGAGCTCTTTTTTAAAAAATGTAAATAATTTTTTCTTGGAGGGAGGGCGGCGGGTTCCTCTGAAGGTGGTGGGCCGGTGGCATCCTTTTGACACCCTGTAGCTATGCCGCTGTATGGGAGTCAACATGGTAATGTAATAACTAACATAACAAGGGATGTGGTTAGCACATGTAAATATATGTATGTACCTATTTCCAATTGACCACTGGTCATCACCTTTAAACGGACGGAATCGATTCTTCAATTGGCCGCAATTGGGGGAGCCAGGTGTCCAGTCAGCAAGCAGCGTAGCGCGCACGGCTGATCACGCCGAACCAGACAAGGTCCAAATGGTATAATTTAGGCCCCGAGAAATGAATTACTTCGGTGAATAAGCCCTATCCATCTCTCTCTCTCTCTGCCTCCCACCACCTCCACCACGGTTGTTCCATTACATCAAGAGGAGAGTGTTCATTTAGGCGTAGCGTCTCGAAAACCTGTGTTTGATGGTGAAAGTGGTAGATCCAACAGTTGTGATTGAAGGAGTGTAGGTTGTAGATTTTGTTGCCGCTTCAATTCAGGAGAACGTCCGACACTTGCTTGTTGCAAACCTTTCCCTTCAGATGGCGCCTTTTAGAGTAATCTAGAAACACTATAGTGCGTCGCCCAACCAGGCCTCGGAGACTTCATATGCCTAAAAATAAAGGATAAATAATAAA
The DNA here is from genome assembly GCA_023313725.1 of Lithobius niger. Taxonomy (NCBI): domain Eukaryota; kingdom Metazoa; phylum Arthropoda; class Chilopoda; order Lithobiomorpha; family Lithobiidae; genus Lithobius; species Lithobius niger. The sequence continues at coordinate 12,468 of JAHWFP010050792.1, read as the reverse complement.
AGTAAAGTATACACAAAAGCATTTTATATGAAGCCTACAATAGCCTTCGTATATTTGCTGGTAACATTTGTTCAGGTGGCTATTGATCTAAACCTATCTACCTTAGAAAATTTGTTCATTGTTGTGACTTAACTTTTTCTAAATTTAAATATTATGTTTCATTTTGCATTCTTCGTTTCTTTCGGCAGAATATTGTGCTATTATTGTCTCGTTCAGATTAGACTGTTTTCTTTGGATGACTCATGTACTTTTTTTTGTTCTGACTTCGCAAATTTACCTAATTTGTCTTTCTGTTTTCATTGTTATTTCATTGTTATACGCATTTTTTTTTCTAAAACAGTTTTTCGCATGTAATCCCTAGTTCTGATTGTAGGAAATATATTTCCTTTGTGCTTATTTGATTTACATGTTTGTACGGCCCCAATCCACACGCGGGCATGTGCTCTTGTGGTGTGTGGGTTTGTCACTTATATGATTGTCCTTGTACTTGCCTCTAAATACTAATAATAATAAACTCAAACTCTTGAACTAGTCGTTACATAGGCTAGTTACCAGCAAATACGAAAGCCTTTGTAGGCTTCATACAAAAGATGCTTTTGTAAATAATTTATTTTATAACCTATCCTTTCTTTTTAGACGTATGAGGTCCGCTTGTGTGACGCATTAGCGTGTTTCTAGATTACTCTGAGCCTATAAATTCCTTCGTATTTGCTGGTAACTAGTCTTTATATAAGCTAGTTACCAGCATATACGAAGGCTTTTATAGGATTCTTACAAAATGGGCTTTTTGCCTGTTGAAAAGTACCAAACTCAGCTCGATACTTGTCACTGTTTTCAAAAGATTTTTTTTTGCATATCATGGTTATGGTTTCCTTTACGTTCAGTAATAACGCATTCTCATACGTTAATAAGAATTATTTTTTCCTTAATATTTACCCTTAATGTCAGGATTTATCCTTAATAGCAGGCTTATTTTTCTTTAATATTTTTCCTTAATATCAGAATTATTTATCTGTAATATCAGGATGATTTTCCTCACTATTCTATCATTAATATCTGGCTTATTAATCCTTAGCATCAGAATGAATTTTCCTTAATATTTTATCCTTAATGTCAGTATTTACCCTTAATAGCAGGCTCATTTTTCCTTAATATTTTATCCTTAATATCAGGATGATTTTTTTTTTTAAACATTCATATTTTACATAATGCTGTCAATGATAATAAGAATTGCTATTTTTTCTTCTTTTTCTATTTTAGGTAAGTTACTGAAAACGAAGCAAAATATGGATTACACGAATTTTGTGTTGAAATTCAAGCGAAGATTAGGTCTGTACAAGACTGATTTTCCTTTTTTTTGTTTTTGTTTTTATCTTGCTCAATTCTTTTGCTATAGTGAAACCCACAAGCTAAGTACAAGGTGTACACATTTTATCTTTGGGTTATATCCAAAATGATGAGAGTGGTACGGCTGCCTTTGGGTATGAAGGCTGACCGTATCGCCGTTTGCTGATACAAAAATTGAACCCAAATGAGGAAATTTCGGGTGAATTTTTTAACATTACAAATTTAAAATAAATTAACTGATTTGATGTAGTTACGTCTGATTGACGGTCGTGGAATGCTGTTGTATGCGCAGTGGACCGCTTGTCTGGACTAATCCAGGCTTCATATTCATATCTGAAAATGAATATCCCTAACTATCCTTGGCTTATTTCTTCTTCAAATATCCCTGACCAAATCACTTGGACTTTTTTTCTAACTTTTCAATTACATAGAGTCAACTGCTTCCTCTGAAGGCCTGCCAGCACAACTGTAGCTCAAGGTTCATACTCTTATCTGAAAATGAATATCCCTGACTATCCCTGATTTTCCCTGACTTGTTTCTTCAAATATCCCTGACCAAACTACTTGCAATTTTTTTTTAATGTTTCAATTATACAGAATCAACTGCTCATTCTGCAAGCCTGGCGAATTGACTACATCCGGGCCCCGCGCCCCCCCCTGATACTTGGAGATTTTTCACAATTTTTTTTATTAAAAAAAAAAGGACAAGAAGGTAGTAGCAAAGTGAGTAGCAAAGACCACTCGTAAACGAAATTCTAAAAATGAAAAAAAAATGGTCATGCAAAAAAAAAAAAAACAGCTCGTTCTAAAAAAGAATATCTTTGACTACCACTGACTTTTCATCAATTTTTCATTTCTTTTCCCTGACTTTACCTGACCGTATTTCATATCCCTGACTATCCCTGATTTTCCCTGACTTTCCAGGTCGGTATGAACCCTGTAGCTGTATGGCAGCCGCATATTTTTCTCAAAATTTTTATTTAAAAAATAGGACAAGAAGGTGGTAAGTAACAAAGCAGGTGGAACTTACAAGACCAAACGGTTCTTTCTAAAAACGAATTTTAAAAAAAATTAAAAAACGGTTCATAAAAAAAAAACAGTACTAAAAAAAACAGTTCTTTCTAAAAACAAATAGCCTAGACCATATCCCTGATTTTTCACCAATGTTCCATTTTATCCATGACTTTCCCTGACCATATTTCATACCCCTGATTTTTCCTGATTTTCCAGGTATGTATGAACCCCGTAATCGTGGCACGAGTAGTATTTTCGCGTATTTCTGAGGTCAAAATCTACACAGCGTATGTTTAACGTGAGTTATTCTATAAAATAGTTACGACTAGTCGTTCAACATTTGGCCGCGTGGGGTCGCGACACAGAGCCGGTAATATTGTCATGGACATCCCTTCGAGCCCTAACGAACCCTTCCCTCCCCCGCCCCTCCTTTAGCATTTTCGGGAAGCCAGGCGCACTGTGATACCTCGTGCTCATGTCGATTGTGGCATGTAAAAGACCCTAGGAATTTACGATTGGAAATGCCTAGCAAAATTGTCCTTCTCGCCTTATGGCGCCAAGGCGTCGGATGGGAGCGCATCAAACTTAGCGCCAACGGTAATTATTTGGAAACCTTACTTTTCAACGAGGGGTTTCCTGACACACTACTTACTTTTCACACTATCGGCTATAATACCACGAGTGCTTCTATGAAATCGACAATTTGTGTGTTTTAGCACGTAACTCCTTTCTAGATTTAATTTCTTGGAAATTTCTTGGAAAGGAGTTGAGTGCTAAAACGCACAAATTATAAATTTCATAGAAGCACGAGTGGAATTCTGTTAGAGAATTTTTATTTTTCTTTCCGCAAAACGATTCTCAGAAAGGATTTCGTTTTGGGGTTTCACTTTCGATTTGCAGGGGAATTATAAGTGTTAGTCTCAGTTTCGCTTTCAGTTTCGCTTTCGATTTGCCGGGGTCTTTTGAGTGTAAGTCGACCATGGTCCTCGTTTTGCGGAAAAGAAAACAAAAATTCTCGACTTAATTCACCAACCTGTCGAATCCTTTCGTCGTTAGGGTTCAGAAAATCATAGCGACGTGCTCAAACACTTATTTATTTTTCAAAATAACTATTAAAACATGATAATAAGCTACTCACAACCATACTGCGAGACGAGAGCGCAACTAGAAAACCTGATTTCGACCAAAACATTAGTAAACGGAAATTATCTCAGGCCCGACAAGTTTTTTGGTTGTGGTTTCTGATGTTATGTATTCGGCCCAGAGACGGCGTCAGGACTGAATTGTTGGGGGGGGGGGGGGGCGACGGTGGGCACATCTGGAAACAGAGTGGGCCAAGGATTTTTTTCAAGGCAACCGCATTAGGCACTTTTATTCCGTTCAATCCAACCGGAACGTAACGTAAGCTTCAATGTAGTAGGCTACAATTTATTTGTAAAATACGCCCCATAAACACACAATATATTTATTGGCTGCCCCTATAATGCCCAGTTACTAAAAAAATTAATAAAATAAAATAAAATGACAAATATAAGCACTTTCAAGTTTAGCTTGCATGAGTTTTTTATTATTTTACTTTCTGGTGGTGAGTGTTGGGGTTTGAGGGGGGAGGGGCGGCAGGGAGGCCGTGACATTTTTTGGGGGGTCGTAGCCCACCCTGGGCCACCCCTGGCACCGTCACTGATTTGGCCGCAGCGAGCGCGGTAGCGCGAGCGAGGCACGTAATTTGGAAAAAAATAATGACAACCATTTTCGTGAACTGCGACCTTGATTTACACTAATTTGCAAATTTTACGGGGGAAAAATCGAAAACAAATATTTGAAATAAAAATTAAATAATAAAATAATGGCCATTTTTTTTTCCATATTACGTGCCCCGCTCACGCTGCCGCACTCGCTGCGGCTAAATATATAACATCAGAAACATCAACCAAAAACTTGTCCGGCCGGAGATAATTTCCGTTTACTAATATTCTGGTCGAAATGAGTTTTTCTTCTTGCGCTCTCATCTCGCAGTGTGGCGTCGGCCTCACCATGGCTTTTGTAGGGTTTTAACATGTTTTAATAATTCTTTTTTAAAATAAATAAGCGTTTGAGCACCTTTTCGCTATGATTTTCTGAACCGTAAGATTTCAAAATAATTACCCAGCCTACGAAATGCTCGGCTTTACAGCCTACGCTAGGCAAGCGTACAATTTGTCGGCAAATTTGCCAGCCACAAAATGCTGGATCAGCTAACGTCCAGTTTATCATCACGTGTTTATCCTCAACTGTCGTCAACAAACAGCCGGATATTTTGAAACATTTTTACGCATATCAGAATAAGAGTTACAAAGCAAGACAAACTGTAACACCCTTTTAAAATATTGCTAACGTTGACAGGATGCAACTCAAACAATTGCCGTTTTCCCGTTCACACACATTTTACGTTTCATTCGGAACGGGTTTGCGCCTCTTATAACCGGAAGTAATAAAAAGCGAAAGTGAAAGCGATTTGCGAACGTCCACAATTTGAAGCGCCGTCGTGCGTGAAATGGTTTTTAGTGTAACAAAATAACGTTCATAATCTGTGTTCGTCTTTGTTGATTTTTATTTTCCTAAATAAACGAATGCCCGTTGTAGGATTTCTTTATTTATATTTTCACTGAAGTTTCATTTTTCTTTCGTTTATTTTCTAAAATAATTTTAATATTGTGACCACTGTTCATAACCGTACAGCACTACACAAACAATAGGGATCCAAATAATCACCAAAACAAACTGAGGGGAAATCTTAAAGCTTACCAGCCGTATCGCTCGCTTCACTCACTCTGTTGGCGTTGATCCAAGCTTCATACAGTTTAGTTGACTTCGAAAGCATCTAATTAAAGGGACATAAATCCTTCCGGTATGTCGTGCGACCCGTTGAAAAAAGTGTTGGCAACATTTACACAGGTTAGAGTTAATGTCGCAAAATCAGATCGCACAAAAGAAAAAAACAAGAAAATGACTGTGTTGGCAACATTTACATAAGTTTGAACTAATGTCGCAAAACTAAGTCTACAGGAAATCAAACATGTACCTTTAATAGACTCAAGACGGTCAAAATTTGTGAATAATAATGGGTAAAATGAAAGAATCCGTGTGTTAGCTAAACCATGTAGTTTTAAACCAAATTAAGGTACATTGTTAATTTCGAGGACGAATTGGCAGCCTGAAACGATAGAAAGGCGTATATATTTTGTAGATGCGAGCTTTCAGAGCTGAGCTGTATTGTTTCAAAATGGGCACCCACAACCAGTACTTGCAACAGCGCTGATATTTATGTAAATGAAAAAAAAAATTACTGGGCAACCATTTTGTGGTGCACGTCATGGAATGTGGCAGTGTCGGCGGGCTAAAGGTTTGCACTTTCTGTAGCTAATATGGACAATAATCCATTGAAAGCAATTACATACCCACGTGAGGAATCATCATCCAGTTTGTTTATTTTCAAAACAATTCCAGCTTCATGACGTATATTTACACTAACCAAGGAAGGAGAGCCTGATGGGGATGCACTGATTGATTGAGCGAAGCGAACGGAAATCAACGTTTGTTAGCCGGTGTGCGCAAATATTTGCTAATATAAATATACTTGGTTAGGTGAAACGTGGGCAAGCACATGAGCGAACAAATCAGACCAATGTTGAAAACGGTGCATCCAACATCACCTGTGCGTACACGGACTCAGCCAGTAATAATCATAATAATAAAATTTTGTTGCGAAGGCAAACTGAAGGCTCTGAAGACATCAATGACACCATGTCTCAAGTTTCGATTTATAATAATAATAGCAATAATAAGATTCGGTTGCGAGGCAACAGGCGAAAGGAAGAGCTGAAGAGACCACTGATACCATCCCTCTAGTCATTGATTAAATAAAAAAGAAAGTAAAGGGAAGATAAAGATGACACAAGGCCAATAACAAAAACCGAATCCAACTGGACCCACCTAACATACGATACTGCGAAATAATAACGCTCTCTGGTCATTCAGTGTCTTAAAAAAGTTGTCAAAGTTGTGCCATGACAACATCAGTAGGCCAGGCATTCCAAATCTTAGCAACACGATTAGTGGAAAAATGCCCTGCCGTCAAGGTAAGTTGGTAGATTGCCCCTAGTTCTGCAACCCTTTATTCTAAAAAAAAAATGACTATAATCAACGTTACACAGATTATGCAAAAGAAATAATCTCAAGGTCAAATCGCATTTGAGTACATTAAACGAGTGTTGCACCGATTCAATGAGATCAGTGTCCTTTATGAGATGTGATGACCAGACTGGACTCGCATACTCCAAATATTCCAAAATACGTCGAACGTCGAGTGACACAGAAAGCCCAAAATAGTGTTTTTTAGTCCTTAGATACAAACAACGTCTTATCATTGCTGCACGCTGTCTTGCAGTGTTAACTACATATGATTACAGTGATACGTACTTTTTTTAGGTCTCTGCAGCAACCCAGACCCCGAAAACTTTAATATATGCTGTGTAAAGTGATTTCCTTACATATAGCAGTTCAAGTACGTATTCGCCGGTCCCAGAACTTTTCATTTTGTGGATGCAACTGGTAACTGAGGCCACCTTCCTGAAAAAAAAATTAGGCTGAGGATTGTTCTGAGTGATCGAGCATCTCAACAATGGTTATGTACAGTTTTACATCGTCAGAAAACCATGGTATTCCCTCATGGCAGTCATCCAGTTGAAGAGCAGAAATACAGATTTTAAAAAAGTGGGTGCCAATAATTGATCCCTGTGGGATACCACTGATTGAATGCCTCGCGTTGGAAAGCGGTGAAATTTACTGACACATACTGTACTGATTTGACAGAAACTCGTACTGTAAATACAAAGGAGAACCATATCCACAATATCAAAGCTTATCAGTTTGGTTCTGAGTTTAAAATATGATACCGAGTGGAAGGCCGTGGCTTAGTTGGTGAAATTTACATCGCTCAGTACGCCGGCCTCAAGAGAAATGGTCCAATCGTCAAGGTACTCGAGCAACTACACTGTGGTGGGCCTGTATCTAAAACACCGTATTAGTTCGGCTCCACTAGTAGGCTGTAGGCCATGTTTACGAAAATAGTGAGAAAGTTGCTCACGAATGATTACATAAATAGACTACAGATTATATAGATTACATAACATCACGAGTGGTATTCGGCGTGAGAATTTCTGTTTTCTTTCCACAAAATGGTTCTCCTGTGGTATTCGGTGTGAGAATTTCTGTTGTCTTTCCACAAAATGGTTCTCCTAAGTGATTTCGATTTACGGTTTCTGTATCGATTTCGGTTTAGATTAACGATTTCGATTTACGGAGTAAGTTCGATTTACGATGTTTAGTTTTTACGATGTTAACGATGCTCGCAATGTTTTCTTCTATTTGGCATGGCGATGGTAGCCTGCACCGCTTTTCGCCATCCTACCTGTACTTTCGTTTGCTTCCGCGTTGGTTAAGCAGGCCTAAACCTCATTTTTATTCACGCGACACTCATCATTCAACGAAGTTAAACGTCAAAGCTCCGAATCTTGACGAGCAGCAGGTTCGTGTTTTCGTCAATTCCGGCGATTCACGAAGGTGACGTCATTGCCCAAATATGGGCATAACGACAATGAAAGCAAACCGCTTCCTCTAAGTGAGATATACAGTATAGATCCGTGGTTTGTCTGTCGGTGACCATTCTGAAACGAGTAAACGCTTTGATTTATATAATTACTAAGTAGAAAGGCGTGGCCTTTCAGTGTAAATCGTGGTCCTTTAAGTGTAGGCTTATTAGACAATGGCGCGGAAAGAAAACAAAAATTCTCCACAAAATCAGGTTTGACCGATGTCTTGAGCCAAACCAATTCGATATCTTAACCTTCTTAGTAACGGTATCTATAATAATATAGGTTTGACGGACCCATAATGGGTGATCGGGAATTGGAAGGGTAAAAGAACCACTGACACCAGTCCCAGCAATGAGAAAAAAAAAAAAAAAGAAAAAAAAAACAGTAGAACCAAACCAGAACAAGCTAATAAGTTCGTAGTAACAGAGCAGAGAAATCGGATTTTTGCAAAAGCCGTTTAAATCCGGCAACTGTGGTAGCAGAGACCATTTCTTCCGAGAGAGAATTCCATGCTGGGACAACCCGAAGTGCAAAAAAATGACGTCTGCAGTCCAGTCTGGAAGGTTGACGACGAAGCTTTAAAGAATGGCCCCTTGTTGACGTGTGGGGGTTCAACTCGAAGAGAGGCAAATCCACTGAAAGAAAGCCCCTCAAAATTTTGAATGTCAGCAGAAGATCAGCATGTAGCCTGCGCAACTCGAGGGGCTCCAAGTCAAGTTTACGTAGTCTCTCACCAGCCGATAAGTTACGCAAGGAGGGAAGACTGCGTGTAAACTTGTAATCTGTAATGAACAGCCTTCATTTCTTGCAGATAAAGAGAAACGACGGGAATCTGTTTATTTGATTATTTATTAATTTAATTCCTCGAAATTTAAAGGTACATGCATCCATGTTGGCTTTCCTGTATGACTCAGTGTTGCAACATTAGTTCAAACGTGTGTAAATGTTGCCAACACAGTCATTTTCTTGTTTTTTCTTTCGTGGGAGATGATTTTGCGACATTAAAGGCGCCTTCTCACCATTTTATTCTATATGCAGCAACCGCAGAATCTTCGAGCAATATAAAGAAAATAGCGGCAAATTAAAAAAGGAACATCACTTCACAGCAGCGCCGCGAATTTTAACAACTAAAACAAGATCACGTGACCCACATCAGCCTATGGGACGACGGAGAATTTGGAACGTGGATGCTGTGTTTAGAATATGGGCAAAACTATAGAAATGGTGAACCGGCGTCTTTAACTCTAATCTGTGTATAGAGCAGCGTCATGTGACGTCATATTAGCTACGAGATACCATCTTGAGGTAATAGCTACAAGGTGCACTAGATTAAAATGTAACGGGAAAACGGCACTTCTAGTCAAGAAAGTGCTTTGAGAGCGGATTTCTTAGGCTTAAAAGAACGTTGTTTTCTCCAACAACAAAAATCGCGCCTTATAGGCTTAAGAAATCCAGTCTAATAGCATTGGCTTCAATAAGACGATCTTCCTTTCTCTCTCCAGTGCTCCTTGCAGCTAACCCAGTTACTGGCTCCACCATAGAGTTATACACAATAATACTACGTCGTGTCACTGCCCTATATGTTGCAAACGCTATTGTCAACGGGTCGCACGACATCTGGTAGGAATGAAAAGCGGGACTTTGCATTCATTTTCTTCACATAAGTGGAGCCAAGGCACAAGCACAAGGCTCACTACAGCGCTTTCCAAAATACCACCCAGTTTAGTTCACCCATCTTCGAATATTTATTTTTCCATGCCAATCAATCCTCACTCATTCAAATCCAAAATGTTGCATATTTATTTATAAGAATAAGCGATTTACCGCATCGCCCATTCAAACGGCGCATCAACAACTGACAACATGCAAACGCTTCCTTATCTCGTTTGGGCTGACGACTTCCGGCGGAAGTGATTGCACCCCGCTCTCCACTTCCGGCAAGCGCAATGGCGGACAACTGAGCATCATCCCGTAATCTGTCAGCGAGTGAATTCCATTTCGGTCAAACGACGTCGTTTATTGGGTGGTTCCTTTGAATAGTCGGCGTTTTAAAACTTCCGGTTTTCTTGGCTAACGCCACAAGAGACCTTTGTGAGTTCAGAATGTGGGCTGACTCGATGGTGTTCCGTCTTTCCTCATCCTGTTTGGCTTAAAGTTAAAAACTGTATTTAAAGGTATAGATGGTCTGCTGAATTTGGGCATTGTGTCGTTGTTTATTTTGTAATAATGTATATAATAAGGCTTGGTTCAATAAACAAAACTGACTTGTAGAAATTAGGTTTATTTATTTATTTATTTATTTATTTATAATTTATACAAAGTTTGTTTTGATTTAAACAGGAATTTATGTGGTGTTTAGTAAGGTATAATCGTTCTCAAGGCACGAATAAAAGAATTAGACGATTAAACAGGGTTCCACCAAAATAATGAAATAAATTTCTGAGTTTTCCAGGATTTCCAGAGTGGATGAAGTCATTTTCCAGGCTATTTACCGTAATTTTAGGAAGGAATTTTTTTACGCGTATTACCAGTTTTGTGTTAAAAAAAAGGCTGAAGCTTTAGATGGGAAACACATTATTTAAAATATTTTTTTTTCCCCTGAGTTTTCCATGTTTTTTTGTAAATAAAATCAGAGAATTCCCTGAGTTCTCTCTGAGTTTCAAACATAGCTAAAATTCCCTGAGTTTTCCAGGTTTGTGGGAACCCTGTTATTGTGCGCGCGGCGTATCTTGAGTCCTGGAAGTATTTTATGAGCGGCTACGTCTTCCTGGGGGAAACGGCTTTAATCAACGGCCGCCATTGTTTTTGTAACCATTTTGGATATCAACAAGGCGCTCTGCTACCAAAAACGTACAATCGATTATCTGTGTTCGTTCTGCAGCGAACTCAAGATAGGACGCGCACATTTTAAATACTTTTGTTTTTAACTTTAACTATCCATATCGTTAGTTTTGCTCACTCTAATGGCGTCGATATATGCTTCTTATAATTTCTTCGATCCCTCTCACGTTACTTCCCTACTACCACTGATCTATATAGGCTACGTTGCGCGTTACGTTGTAACACTGTAACTGTGTGCCCGAAAGCGCACCGTGTTGCAAAAATGAATATGCTTGCTATACAATCCAAATCTCCGTGAGTTGCTACTTACGAAATTAAAACTGCTGGGTAAATTACGCCTAAAAGCTGACAATTACGCCTAAAATGTAAAATAGGCTTAAAAGCTAACATATTTTTAATAACCGGCAATTGTGATGGTTACTGCTTTTAGATTAGTATAATAGAGATAGCTGTTGTAATGCGTGATAAAGGTGGCGCCTCAAAATTGGAAGTGGAGGAACTGTACAAAAGACCGGTGCGACTAGGCAGTCGCTGTTGCCACTTGTTTTAATACAGAAGGACCGTTTTGATCGCTAGATGGGCGCCATCGAGTGACAGTGAAGACGTTATCTTGACCGCTTTCTCCCCGGTGCACGTGGACGCACCAACTTTACGCTCAACAATTAAGGAGACACGCGGCTCGTTTGTTGTGTAAAAAGAAATTTCTTGGCGCATTCCTTGGCTTGTTGAAATCAAGTGCTACATAGAACTAAATAATGGTAGACGGCGCTAGATCCTGAGGCCTGTCATGTGAATAGGCACCTTTAAAGCTCGTGCGTACGACCCGGCTCTATAAAATGGTGCATCGTCCGGGAATCGAACCCTGGTCGCCTGCGGTGGCAAAAGAACATTGTGCCATGTAAGCATTTTACTCGCAACTCTCTATAACCCACCCCTGTTTGCTACATACGTGTTTTAAGTAGACGTACATCTTTTATAGGCTTCCGTTTCTAACTTGCACTTTAGCTGACTACTCGTCTTGCATCACCCCGCGTAACCGTGCAACTACATCTTTAAGAGCCATGTGTTCGTGGGTGCCATCATTTAGTGGCATCATTTGACGAAAAACACGGCACTTTGCTTGTTCTGATCGCCTTTTGAGACGACCGAGCTAAGCAATTCCGTAGCCGGAGGGGTTAAAAAAAGAAGCTAGAAGTTGCGAAAATTTTGATGATGTCTATAAAATATTAATAATGATGTTCCCTCTGCTCTTCGTTCTTGTGACGATTCGGCTGAAAACTGCCGCTGCGTTGCATGAAATAGAGAAAAGTGTAGAGAGAGGGTAATGCTTGTGGCCCGCCGAACTTGTTTGCTCATTTTGGTGCATGGTTGCAAACTGGAGTGGAAAACCGATTGGATAAGAACTGGAGTTTCGAAGTAACTTAATTTGAAAAAAACAGGTTAATATTTGAAGGGCATAAGGTGATTTATACTTGTTATTTCAATAATCTCCATTTATGTAAAACACTTAGTTAGGATGAGATGCACACAGCAAACTCATCATCTATACATGTAATTCGCTTAGTTGGGATGAAATGCACATAGCAAACTCATCATCTATCATATCAAAAACCAAAACTGGTAAAAGGGGCCG
>JAHWFP010050790.1:0-13067 GCA_023313725.1 Lithobius niger | reverse complement strand
ATACCGCTACTAGCCGGTGGCGGGGGAGGGTTGGGGGTGGCGGGGGACTTTATTAGAAATCTATAGCAGCACTGGCCGGTTTGCTATATAGGGAAGATGGCTGACAGGCACTAGGGAGCATCCGTCTCTGACGTCATCACAAATATGTTGAAGCTTTCTCTTGTCTTCCGACTGCAACGCCGCCCCCCCCCCCTCCTCAAGCGACGCGAGAGAAACGCAAAAGGCAATTGGCTAGCTGTCATAATATGCAACGTGCGGACGTATCGCTCAAATGGGCCGCAAATCGACGTCTTAAAGGCGTCAGCCATAGAGACGAAGCCTCGCCGCTTGAGTGATGGAGTCCCAACTTCGAGTACCCCCCCCCCCTTCCCTCCACAACCTCACGCAATAAAAGTTATAGCATCTAAAGCTGGACATACGAGGGCTTTAAAAATTCTTCACACTCCACTTCCACTACGACCCCCCCCCCCCTCCGCTTCTCTGCATACAGCAATCCTTCTAGCACGGGGAAGAAAGCAATTTTCACCATAGTCTTGGACTTTTTTTTTATTTAGGGTATTGATGACTACGCTGCGGGGGAAACTCAACAAAATATTTTAGAATGCATTTAACAGGATGTGAGCGCGAGTGCACGTAACTTTATCATTTTTTCACAAATTAAATGTTGTTAATAATTTTTCACATTTTTTACAAGTCATACCCTAGTTTTTTTTATTTTTTTTACACGGCAAACCGTAATTTTTCCAAATTTTTTACGTCAGGCTAAGTTTCTAAGTCTTGGACTAGGCGGCCTTTTTTTTTTCTTTTGCACCTTGAAGAAGTTTGTACCTTCACGGCCGTCAAGACCGATGCATCGATGGAGTAGGGCAACCCATGGCCATCGGCTCCAGCATGATGTGACACGCTGCTGACTCTCTAAGGATACTGACGTAGGATAGCCGCTAGCAACGAATGCGGTGGAATTACCGACAGGATGTCTGCTAGCAAAGGAAAAGGCGAAATCATTGTACGTTTTTGTTTTTCACATTTTGTCACATATTTTTTAAGCATGCGAAAATATTTCACATTTTTCACACGTGCTCACAACCCTGCTGCAAAGATATTTTTAAAAAACACAGCGGAGTGTCATACAACTGAAAACAGTGAAGATTCGGTAAGCTTCCATTATGAACTTGATGCAACTTTAAAACGAAAATTTAAGTATTTTTCTAAGGCGTCCACTAAATCTTGATCTCCTAAACAGGAAAATGAAGAAAATACTTGCTTCTTTTCGACTTCCGGGAACGAGGCCAGCAGCTCACTGCCCTTCTGTATCCATTCCACTTTGGTTTTGGAATAAACGGTAATTTATTTATTTATTTGCCGCCGGGTCTCCATTTAATGCAGGTCTCTATTTAGTGCCGGGTGCCTTGAAAAAACAAATGCCGGGTATTCACTTTACGTCTTCCTTGAAAAGGGTTTGTCAAAATTGTCTTCAACACAGTGAAGCATAATTCGGATGATTAATTAGAGTTTTGAAGTGCAGAAACATCCTATTTTTACATACTAGGGAAAAAATATTATAGTTCAGCACATCCACATAGAGGGCGCTAGGTTTTTATATATGTTTTTATGATTACTCCGTGTCGTAGGAAAAAATTATTTCGCACATTTCTACCTAGGTATTCTACCTTGCCGTAATGAACACTCGCTAATCAAACTAAACAAAAAGAAATAGGCCTAATTACAAGTGGTGCCAGCTAGTGGAGTAAGTAACAACTAAACAGCAACTACCATGGCAGGAACCGGTCCAGCTCGACCTACAACTATATTAGGGGTAGACAAAATGGCCGCCAAGACTGGCCCATTTCTTCGAGGTCTGTTTGGCAATTGGCCAAGCTAATCGCATCTTTGTACGGTGAGTCACGACATCTACTAGCACTGGCCATTAGGACTCGCCAAACTTTCAGGATGTATAGTCCATGATCAAAAACTATGGCCCGAATTCTGAACGCTGACTAAAAGTCGAACTTGACTTGAAATGACGTCACACCTATTTAGTGCCATTCACCACCAGAACTTCTTTTGGATACATTTGGAAGAAATCGGGTGGTGAATGACACTAAATAGGTGTGACGTCATTTCAAGTCAAGTTCGAGTTTTAGTCAGCGTTCAGAATACGGACCTAAGACTAAAAAGTCCTATAAAAATGGGTTTGGAAATGCACTCGGAGTGAAAAGGTAAAATCTTTCTTCATAACTTTCCACCTTATTCCAAATCAATACAGGTTAGAACATCATTCTTGCAATACTGTGCTTTAAGTTAATGTTATTATGCGGTTTCAAAACGTTGTGGATGGGGCACCACAGGGGGGGGGGAGGGAGGAAGGGAGGGAGGCCGGGCACTGGGGGGGAGACAGGAAGAACTTCTTTGATCTTTACTGAAACCAACATTACATCACCAATTACTACAGGTAACTAAAAGGTGTGGCCAAATCTTCAAGACGGATCCTAGTACGCATCAAAACAAGACAAAAGGCCAAGGAAAGCCTTCCTTTACAAATTAAATAACACCACTGTTGGATCGCATGGTGGACATATAGAGCACCTTTTGTGTCACAAAAGGCACAAACCCACAAATTTTTTCTTCTAAAATGAAAACGATAGTACCACACTGGAACTTCTGGTGCTATGCATGCTTATGCAACATTTATTTCAGTAAAGCTACTAAAGAAGTTCCCCCCTCCATACGACACCGTCCACAAAGTTGTGGGATATCAAATTCACATTTACATTATAAAGTGAATGAAACTGCAAGAAGGATGTGCCAAATATTGTAGTGGTTTGGAAAGATTAGGTGAGAAATTATGGGGAAATTTCAAAGTTTTACCCGTAACTTTGGGAGGCTGTAACAAAAGACTGGTGCATTTTCGGAACCATGTTCGTAACACTTTTTAGTTTTATTTTTGATCATGGGCTGCACCCTCAAAGTTGGGCCAGACCTTTCAGTTATACCCTGTATATGCCTTTGCAGGAATACAATTATTACCATGTGAGTTAGAGTTCGTTTGAGCACGAGAATTTTCAGAAAATGGACAGGAGGCGGGGAAGCGGCCCCAGAATGCAATGCTGCAGTAACAATGGACCAACAATGGGCGAGGAGCGGAAGACCGAATTGGAGTTTACTCCAACAAGGTATTAACTAAGCTTGGGCACGGAAAAGGTGACGTCGTAGCATCTTGTTCCAGTTAACATTGTCAGCCAGAGATAGG
Organism: Lithobius niger; assembly: GCA_023313725.1. Classification (NCBI taxonomy): domain Eukaryota; kingdom Metazoa; phylum Arthropoda; class Chilopoda; order Lithobiomorpha; family Lithobiidae; genus Lithobius; species Lithobius niger. Next base: position 9,817 of record JAHWFP010050790.1, on the reverse strand, counting down.
TTACCTTGTTACGTAGAACCAAAATGAAATGGTCTTGGTTTTCGCTTAACTCTTCAAGTTGTAAACCATAGGGTACAAAGCCTTTAATTTTAAGCCCTGCGGCCTCAAAATTGGGTGGCCGACATGACTGAATGACTTATTTAGTTCTTCTTATTTAGTTGTTTTTTATTAACCGATGAAAAAAAGTGTTGTAGATCCGAAGTTTTAACTATAAATAAACTGTCTGACCAAGAGCGAATTCAGTCGTCCACTCGAGAATTTTCTGGAAGTAATAAATAACAGATTTTTTTTTCCTGTATATTATATCATATCAAAAACCAAAACTGGTAAAAGGGGCCGCCAAGTTCCAAATGGTTCGGCCCTTCAAATGAGTGATATCAACACACCAAAACATTCGCCAAGTTAATCGCACCGCTTAAAAATTCGAAGGTTAAATTTAAACTAGAACATTGCTACTTTCGGTAGCAATGTTCAAGTTTTCATTTAACGTCCAAAGTATTATTCGGTGAGATTAAGTTGGCGAATGTTTTGGTGTGTTGATAACACTCCTTTGAAGGGCCGAACCATTTGGAACTTGGCGGCTCCTTTTACCAGTTTTGGTTTTTGATATGATATCACTCCTTTTTTAAAAAAATTGTGTATTGATTCAACTCCACTACCGTGCAGATGAGTAATAAAGTGCCACGTCAACAAGAAATTGGTTTTCAACAATTTGCTACTACCTTTTGCCTATAGGCCGAACCATTCTCAACTTAATCACTTCTTTATTGGTTTTTGGTTTGGTTTTAATTTTGTTGTAATTTGTTGTATTTAGTTAGTTTTGGTGTGTTGATATCACTCCTTTGAAGGGCCGAACCACTCTCAACTAGGTGTCCTCCTTACTAGTTTTTGGGTTTGTTTATTTTGCTTTGTTTTTACACTTGGTTTATTTTTCATTAATTGGACGTGAATACAATTTCTTTGCAACGTTGTTTAGATTTATTGTGATACACTAGTGTGTGCCTAGGCACGTACGTCAGTATACACGTTCTCATTGTCCGAACTTTGGCCGTCCAATGAGATACGATGCCGACAATAGTAACAATGATTATAACAATATTTTCGTACTTACGCGCCCTCCCACGCCATCCCTGTTACGCCCCCAGGCTCCAAACCATAAAAGGTACGCAGTTCGTATTGTAGTGCACTCATTCGTCCAATTTCATAGGTGGAAGCCTTCCCGTTATCTCGGAATCGATGAATAATCACCCTATGGCATTTAACATGGGGATGAGCGAACTAGCTAGCTAGCAACATATTTTCAACGTTATTGAGGGGCAGATTTTGCATGGAAAGCAGCATAGCTGGCATTTAAACACGAGTTAATTTTTGTCAGGTGGGTCATTGCTCTTGATTTCAACACAATTTAAGCTTTTGTACCGCATTATTATTTTTTTCCAAGAACCTGAAATGTGCCCAACTATGCTTCAAGATATAAGACACTGACGCTATGGCGCCGCGCTACAATGGTCTACAACCTCGACAATTGAATTGATGTGATGTTTGTTGTGATGTTTGTTGCCTAACCTAACCTCAAATTAACTAACATCTGTATTTAGTTAACTTGGCGCGACACACTAGCGTGTGTCTAGATGCGTAAATCTTACTCCCTTTGTTTTAAATGGTCCATCCCCAGGGCCGAAAATGTGGAGGAGGGCGGAAGAGTTATGACCTGTCCACATCAAATATTTCTAGAAAAAAAAACAGCTCCTCAGTTGGACATTTCTGCTTCCTCCTGCCTCTTCCCGCTCCTAATACTCGTCTTCAGTTCAGTACGTCCCTCATCTTACCAAGGTACTAGGAAATTTTAATTGGAATTACCTAGCAAAATTGCCCCTCTTGCCTTCAGGCGGCTTAGAAGCTCGACAAACCTCAAAAAGACTCGAACCTCGAACCTCAAAAAGACCTCAAACCTCGACAAACCTCAAATTTCATACTGAGATGGAAAAAAATAAAACTGTCAAATAGACAAAATTCTACAAATAGGGGTTCGAGGGGGTAGACGAGGTTCGGTCAGCTATAACCACACTGTTCTACTACCCTACGTACGCGTTCGAAGATTGTTCGTTTACGTTCTCCCCTAACACCAAATCGTTCAGCGATGGCGGACCATCGCGCCTCAAAATTAGGGGGGTGAGCTGGTATTAAAATAAAAAAAAAAAGACCGAACTCATCCCACCACATTATTGGTTCCACTGACTGTTGCTTCAAACCGCCCCCCCCCCCCCCCCGATAATGGAATCGCCACGAGTCGATTGATCACTGTCACCAGTCACTGAACCCGAAACCTCGAGATTCCATCACCTCCCGACCTCTCCGCGCGTCCACCTACCTTTTCCGGACCGTATCTCCCCTTCTCATGTCACCCCCCCCCCTTGAAATCTTCACCTCCCTCCCTCCCCACCCCCTCATCGTTGAGATTTCCACGTCTCACCCTCGTCGACGCAACGTCCCTTGTTGTTGTCATGGTAACGCACCAAAGCATCAGTCAGCTCGCTAAATAGTTGGGGAAAAGTCGAGAAATATTTTAGAAGTTCTTTTCCCCGGTCGCATCAACTCAAACCTACCCTTGACTGACTTCCATTGACTGACTGGTGACATCCCCCCCCCCCTCCCCCACCATCCCTATACTTCTTCTTTTCCCGAGAAAATGCTGACGGTGCCTCTTCTTTCGTTTCTTTCCTTCTTTTTCCCTTTATATTTGTTTGGAGAGAAAAGGACCTTAACTTTTTTTTTCCTTGAAATTTTTCGTTTTATCAATTCTGAATAGCAATTCTGTAGCAAGGATTTCCCTTTATTTTCATCCTTCTCTTTTGGCTTGTTCTTCATAAAACTAGGACGACTGCGCCTGTAAGGGTGGATTTATGCGTCGCCCTGTATAGGCAACGATAACGCCACCCTTTCTCGCAACTAGAGTAGCGCAGTTGTGTGTAAGGGCTCGTTTACGCAACGACAGTTTTCTCGCTCACTACCTTTACTTGATCAATACTAAATCTGATGGCTGCTTCTCGCCTTTAACGGAGTATGCGGCTTTCGAGTTGTTCATGCGTATTAGTAACCATGGCAACGACGCAGACGCAAATCTTCTCCTCATGCCTCGGCGTACGATGCTTGCAACATTTGAGCGTCGATTTATGACAACAAGAAAACAATTTTTACTGCAGTACCAGACGACGGATTGTTTTTGTATGCCGGCATTCGATGGTTCGTCTTCGATTCGATAGCTACGAAATGGACGCCATGTTGGATTTTGAATTCTCGCTGCGAGAAGCTATTTATTCTCCCGACGTTTGATCGTTGCTAGAAGCTGTACTTTGAGGAAGAATAGCAAATTTTGGAAATAGCGTGAAATGACAACAATCTTGTAGCGATGTTTAAAATTACTGTAGCACTTTGTTCTTTATCCTTGTTGCTATTTATAAAAATACAATTTGTTGTCTATTACCACATTCATTTAGTAGCAACGTGAAACTAATCATAAATAAATAACGGTTGACTAGCAAATAGCAATCGGCGAGCGAGAATGACTTGTTGCATAAACGCGCCGTTAAGACGTGTTTACGTAACGACTCGATTTTGCATTCTCGCAGCTAGAATTTAATCGCGATGGTAAAGGAGGCGTTGCCATGGTAGCAACGCTTTCTAGATTAGCTAAATCCGACATGGTTTGAACATGCGGGTTCATATAATTCGGGACAGTAAGACAAAGAAGTCCTCCTCGCGAAACAGTTTTCCCAATCGCTTTTAAACTCAATTATAGACTCGTTTCGTTGCCAGCTGGCAGAGCTAAAATCGCCGCCATGTTGGAATTTCAGATAATTTCAAGCTTATAGCTGCGAGAATGCAAAGGCGAGTCGAGGGCGCAAACGTGCCCTTAGGGCGCGTTTATGCACCCTGACCTTCTCGCACGCCGAACGCTGTTTGCTAGTCAACCATTATTCTTAGGATTAGATTCCTGTTACTACTAAAAGAATGCGGTAACAGATAACACGTTAGATGTATTGTGAATAACAACACGGATAAAGAACAAAGTTCAAGGATAATTTTAAACATTGCTGCAAACATTGTTGCCATTTCTCGCCATTGCAATATTTGCTATTCTCACACTAACAGCTTCTGGCAGTGATCAAAAGTGTAATAAATAGCTGCTCGCAGCGAGAATTCAACATCCAACATGGCGTCCATTTCGGGGTTATCGAATCGAAAATAAACCATCGAATGATGGCGTGCAAAAATCAATCCGCCGTTTTGTAGAGCAATAAAGATTGTTTAATTGTTGTCAAATCGATGCAGTCATGCTGCACGCCCGTCCTTAATGCCGCGAAGAATGAGGAGAGGATCTGCGTCTGTGTCGTTGCCATGGTTACTATACCACGTGCCATGGCTGTTTGCTGTGACGTGCATATCACGTGACTGGGCTAGTCCAATCAGACGGCCAAACAGCCGTTGTTCTCGTTCGTCATTGGCTAACTCATGGTGACGTCACGGCAAACAGCCATTTCGCATGGTTTAGGTATAGACAACTCGAAAGCCGCCGGCAGAGTTAATATTAACCAGGTAGAAGCTAGTGAGTGACAAAATGTACGTTGCGAATCGTTGAATAAACGTCCTCTTAGGGCACATTTATGCACCTCACTCGGCGAAAATTATATTGTAGTCTTTAGTTATATTTGTGATGAGTTTCCAGTTTCTACTGACTGAATGATGAACGCTACAAAACATAATAAAACCCTAAACTCGGTCAAAACGGACACTGGGGCTGCTATCAATGAAAGAGGGCGCGAGAGTGACAATCAGTAACAAATAAAATAGATTTATTCAGCAGGCGGCCAGAAGTTCTGTATGAACTTGTGTGTGCCGACACACAACATTAAAATATGCAAGGACATGGGGGCAAGTAAAAAAACTATATGTTGTTTACACAGTGAGACATTTTGATAGCAAAAGGAACTAAAAACGGTGGTTAGGCACTTAACCTACACAATGTCAGATTAAATATCAACAATATCAGGGTGATATCAGAATCAAAATACCTAAAAAAAAATCAGAAACAATATATAATCAAACTACCTCAAACTATCAGACACAACATCGGATACAAAATTAAACATTATCATAATCATACTAAAAAAGCCGTGCAGAAATAAAGAAGGAAAGCTAATTAATGAGTTGTTGGTCTAAAAAGTAAGCGGTTAGATGCATTCTAACAGTTACTATTTTATTACGTTGAAGCAGTTGCAATGGGATGGGATTTCATTGAAAGTGTATAGGGAATTTTGTAGCTGTTGGTTCTTTTGACCTAATGGCAATTCCTAATACAGAGTACCTCATATCGTTAAGTTGATTTTCGCAGGTATAGGCATTTTTGGTGTTACAACTGATTCTACATTCATCATTAAAACAATATATTAGAACAATTACAAAATCTCTCAACTGTCTTATTTGAAGGATTTCAGTTTTTCTATAAACCTCTTTATTTTTTTTTATTTCCGTATTCATTAAACAACATTTTTATAATTCTGTTTTATAATTGTTGTATTCTGTTTGGGTGGCAGTCAGCGGCAAAGCCATAAATTTCAATGCCATATCTGATTTCACTCTATCAAAGCAAACGACATGAAACCGCATTACCAGCCGGCGAAACGTTGGAAAACACTTTCGACGATCAACATAAAGAAGACAAGTAATGCAAGTTTTCGTCAGCAATAAAAACACATTTTGGGAACGGCGGACCCAAACAAAAATCAATCAGAAAGTCGCTTAAAACTACTGTTAGTACCACGCCTTACATGTTTGTTAAAGATTTTTTGGAGGGTGTCTTACACCCACAGCTAGGGTTAAAAAAAATTTCGTAATGTTCCATAAATACTGAAAGTATCAAACATTTTGATAAATATCAAGAATCTAAAATTGCTGTGATTTTTTTTTCTCTAAAACAGCTGAAAGCTTAGGAGAAAATTCAAAAAAAAAATTAAAGGAAAATAATGTATAAAAATCACATGGTTAAAACCACTTCGTTTCAAATAACCTATCCTATGGTTTATTCCACAATCAGAATGAAGGAAATCACAAACTCGACCATTGGATGTCCATCCGCTCAAAGGAATAGTCCCATTTTAAAATGTAGAAAAGAGGCAGATAGTAGTCTTCAATAAATTTATCACACAGAGAATAATCAATGTTTCTTTGTGGTAATTTTAATGTCGACATTGAGTAATAGTTATAATCCCACCCCCTGGCGAACTGTATCGGATTTATCACCCGATGGTATGAATGCATCCATGCACAACAAAATCAGCAATTTGTACGCATAAGTTCCTTTTCATATAACATTTTCCAAATTCATAGATTTTAGATACAACAACAAGAACAGTTAAAAGATAAGTATAAATATCATAACGGCATATTGAGCTATAAATATGAAAATATATTAAGAACGTGGAATCCAGCTCCTTGCGCTTTAGTGATTTTGCAGTCATCTAAGTGTGAATTTATCCTGACTCAATCCCCCCCCCCTTCCTCCTCTACAAGTCATGGTGATCTCGGGCAGAACGCTGAAAACCCCTTTAAAACCCGCCTTCCGTCGCTTTGGGGATCTGAGGGACCCTTTTTGTGCTCTCCGCGGGGGCTGCTTAACCCGGTGTTGTCCCAAAGCGTTTGGTCGGGGCCCAAGAAAAGCACGAACAACGAAAATTGAGTGGGGGGGGGGAGAAGGGGGGGGGACGGATGGGCAGTAAAAGTACGAACCACCAGCACGTCTGCAACACAACTTCCCGTTCCCAGTACCCATTCCTGAGCGCGTCGAGCGATGTTTATCCGAGTAAGTAAATAAATAATGGGAGGATCTCGTAAACAATGCTGGAGAAAGGGGAGGGGGTGGTCATTTATGCGCAGTTGCACAATTCGTCTAAATTATGCAAAGTTAGGCATGTGTAAAATACAAGCGACATTCTACAATTTTATATTCAATCATAATCCGTCATAAGCAGAAGCAGGCCGAGGAAAAGAATAAAAAGGAAAAGAGAGAAAACCCTCAACTGCTGGCTAACCGGCGAGGCAAGACCAGCCCCCCTACTACCCAAGTACGGCCCCCTGCCGCCGCTGCAACCTCGCTTTAACGAAGGCACGCGTAGAAAACACCATCCATACAACGAAGAAGACGAACAATGTTTATCTCGGCGGTCCTTTCGAGTTTTGAATAATAAGACGGGAATAAGACAGCCAAAATCTTAGCTTGCGACTTGGAGGAAAGAAGGATGGTGAACTATGGATGAAGATGGCACACAGGGTTGAATAGCCATACACGGCGGACACTGTGGATAACTGGGTAATGTGAAACGGGGTTAGGAAGGATGGTATGTCAGGTCCATGATTGAACAGTATATTCGACAAGAACATGGCTTAAGATTGGATGAGGAAATAAAACCCTGGTAGAACAGCCCCGGTATATAGAGCGGGACAGTGTGGATTGCAAACAACAGGACAATTCACAGCAGAAAACTGCTCCGTAGGTTGGGATAATGAGGAAAGTTTAATGGGGGTGGTTACATGTCACAGGGAGGGAAGGGGAATGAGGAAATTGTGGGAAAAGTACTGGATGGAATTTGGCGGGATGAAACCAACGCAAGAGGATGTAATGTCTGGATGTTTAAGGTGAAAGACTGATGGACAAGTTCGAATGCTTTGGAGTGTGGGACAGGCTTGGTAGGGGAACATTATTGTGATATTGTTGGGATAGTGTTCGATAGGATGGGGAATATGGGTACAATGAATTGACATAATGGCATGATGGGATATTGCTGGGAGGAACTTGACAGAGTGTAAGTTTAGATGCGATAGAATGGGTGGAAATGCTGGACAGAATTGTGCTATACGTACAGGAAGGAATGGTTGGGCAATGTACTGAAACAGAAGAGTGTCGGTTGGAACAGTACGAAACAAAATGGTTGGAATAGGAAGACTCGAAGCAGCATTGAGCTCGACTTCGCCAAGTTGCGTCGCTGCAGAAATATCAGAGCCCAGGGTCGCCAGCCAATTCCGACGTCGGTGAGTTTTCTCCTGTTTGCGCTCACTTTCAAAATTTAGGAAAATGACGGTCGGAGGTGGGAGTGTGAGTTTTAAACAAAGCTTTAGCGAAGCAGACATGTAAGACAAGCCCTGTGACAATACACAACACACTAGCGAAGTTATCTGCATGTTCGAGCTGCAATTACTACCGCATCGCACTGAAACACCAAAAATTGCAGGACGATCCATAGGTTCAAAAATTAATTCCGTAAGCTTTTTTTTTTTTTGCTTTCAGAGAGAGGTATTGCTGCAGCCCAACGTATGTTAGTCCAAATCACGCCACGCAGCAATGACACGTTACCAAGCGATGCGTGTCGAGGACGCCGCAGCCTGAGTAATGGAGAAACTAATTAGATGGGACATGAGCGTCACACTGCGATGGCGCATGACATCGACCTTACCCAACTGTGCCACACTGACGAACAAGGAATGGGGGAGAGAGGTGAGGCGACGTGAAATTGGCGGAATAAACGAATGGTACATTGCGATGAATCAAATTTGATGGGAGAACTTCGACACTTTTGTAGTGCTCGACAGAACAGGAGTAGATGAAGGAGTGAGGAACTCTATTTAGGGCAATCTATGGTTTGCCCGGATGCAGGGCCGTAGCTAGCCCACTTGGCGCCCAAGGTGACACCAACTGAGCGGCGCCCCCGCTTTTCTTCCCCCCCCCCCAACTGACTATTTCAAGAAAATAAAACCAAAAATTCACGAGTGACATTGACGCTTACATAACTAAATACTAACAACTACTCCTAGTAAATGAGAGAGACAGGTAATTGAAGTGGCTGACGACAACAAACATTAAAAAAAAAAACCAAGCGAGTTTTCTGTCGAACAAACGCGATTTCATGTTAATTTTTGGCTTGACAACTGATCAAAAACCCTCAATTCAGATAATAAATATACGAGATTAAGCTACTTCGCTATAACAAACTGAAAATAAACATTTCAAATAACTAATTCAACCGGAATCGAAAATAGTTTTATTTTTATTTTCAATTTTCGCATTTTTCGGGTGCAAGCCTCCCCGTAAGAAGCAAGTGCCTCATTAAGTATTTTTTTAATCAATTTCTTTTGAGCCGTAAGTCAGCCGAAGCAATTTAAGGCTCGTATAGCTCTGAACCAGCTCAATTTTGGATATTTTAGAGACTTTTTACTAGACTTTTTAGAGAAGAACAAATATCTGGTAAAAGGAGGTGCCAACCCGGGGATTCGATCCGGGAAACCTCCGATCATCGTAGGGGCCGAAAGATTGTCCAAAATTGGCAAGAATAGTTCTCTTAGCCGCGAGGGAGTACGGTAGCCTCTCACGCTACCCTGGCCGGCAGTCCTGGCAGGGACTTTGCCAAGGTCCCCTTTCCAGGGGTTCGACCAGATCGGCAAACCTCCAGCAACCAGGCTGAGCTCTCTCACCGCTCAGCCACATTAGTAAGTAGTAACTTTCCACCGACATTAAGTTACCACCAAGTTGTAAGGAAACCGTGCCTCGTTTTTAACGAAAGGACACATTGGGTTTAAAATATTGTATAAAATACCGATGTGCCTTACACCCATTTTGTGTCGAGTTTTATACAGAAGAATTGCCAAGATCCAGGAGGCAAAGGTCCTCTAGAAAGTTTGCTGAAAAATACTATACTTGTAGTTATGGTATTAATTAGCTGAAGCCCATGCTATGCACGCATCATGTTTGATGCATTATTTTCGACAT
>JAHWFP010050789.1:27177-46176 GCA_023313725.1 Lithobius niger | reverse complement strand
CCCCCCCCCCCCAATCCTTTTATTTTTGTTTGCAGTTCAGCGGGAGCCCTTGTCGTTGCGTCCGATATTTTGCATGGAAACCAACCATCTCCACAAGCAAACAAAAATGTACCGCCGAAACTGCAGATTTTAAAGAAAGTTTTTAAGGAGCAACTTTAAATTTTCACAATGCAACGCATATAGTTTTAAATCAAACTAACCTACGTTATTAACTTCGAGGCAGCTGGGAACGATAAAACGGCTTATTGCAAATGATGCAACGATGCTTGTGCGTGCCAATTTTTAAAATGGTGCAACAACTGATCTGAGTCACAGGATATGCGCTGATTGAGTGAATGAAGCGAACGAAAATCAGCATTTGTCAGCCAGTGTTTATAAAAATTGGATTGCACAAACTTACTTCGGTGAAAGCGTTTCCTAGCCAGTATGCACAAAATTTGGATTGAGGAAACTTAATTCGGTGAAACATGGACATACACATGAACAACCAAACCGTACCAGTATTGCAAACGGTGCATCCAAGACAGTTCCTCTAGTTTTCCATAATAGGTGTCTTTAAAAGTCCCAGGTCAAACTCGTAGTTTTGAATTAATAAAGATGGAAATACGAAACCTCGTGTATGTGAGTATTGGCATGGATTTCTATGCTACTAGCAACATACCCGGCCTCGCCCGGGTTTTGTTTCGCCTGTGGTTATTTCCCAGTTTTCGGTCGGTGTTTCCTGAAAATTGACTACAAAAAGCAATTTTTCTTCGTCTAAGTTCCATTTTACTCCCATCTTCTCCGTCCCTTTTCCCCCATTCGTTTCATCATCTCCCTAACCTTGCCTTCCCGTCTCCCCTACCCTTTCATCCATTCCTATTCTCCTACCCGGCCCTCCACTTCCCTTTCTCCCCTTTGCTACACGTAGTTGACAGGCAATTTTTCTTCCTGGAAGCCACCCCTTTGCCTCCCGTCCTCTGCCTCCAGTGTCCCGTCCCTCTTTTCGTGTAGGTTTAGTAATGCGTAATCATATGCTTAATGGTAACGGACGCATTCTCCCTGGGGCCCCCTCCCACCCCCATCCTCGCAATCTCTTTATTATCTGAAGAGCAGGGCTAATAGACGCACTGCCCCACACACGGGCATTCCCCGTTCAAGCCACCCCTTCTCCCCTAACTCCCAGTTTCTCGATTTGGCTTGAGCGATCCGTACGTGTGAAAACTAACTGTCCTTTGTGCATGACGTCATTGGCGGAGCGGAGCGGGCGAAGTGAGCGTAGTGTAGCCTACAACGAACACTGAATTACATAATGTTGGTTGGTTGGTTGGTTGCACGTTTGTAGTCTGGGTGGAGCACAAACTAAAGGGCAGATTGCCATGAAATTTGCCATATTGCTAGATAGGCCAGAAAACATTGCTGATCTCGAATTTGCCGTAAAATGATCAATTATAATCTACGAAATTACGATTTTTCTAATTTTTGAATCCTGAATAGCTAAGGAATTTCAACGAAGCATATACTGTTCTGCTGGTAATCAAGTGAATTTTTAAAAACCGTCAAAATAAATAATTGTTGCTTCCTTATAGCCAGTGGCGTAACTATGTCACACTGCGCCCCCCCTCCCCCCTGCAAAATTTCAGTGTGTGCCCTACACCCAGGGACCCGCAAACCATTTTATGACAAATCAAATGTAACATTTTAATATTTAATTTTTTTAATTTAATTTTTACGTACACGTATACAACTTGGATTTCTAGCTTGTGGTTGCGTTTAAAATTTTTTTTGCCTTTTTTTTTGTTTCTGCAAGTGTGTTGACAACTTTTTTTTTTTTAATTTATTATGAAAGACCTATACGAAGCTAACAATAGCTTGTTTGTATTGGTCGGTTTACAATTAGAAATGCAGCCTGCCTTTCAACTTTCAGCTAATTACAAGGAATGATAATCCAACATAAGCATTATAACAACAGAATGAAACCAACTGACAATTTTCACCGCCCAGACAAAAGCCTGCCATGCTGAAAAACAAAAGGATATGAAATACTAGTTATTCGCAATGTAACAGCCAGTTTTTGACAAGAATTTTTACTTTACTTATTTTTGGTAGCTTTAGTAAATCCCTAGGGATGTTGTTAAATATTTTAGGTAAAAAGTATTTTTTACATCGCCTACCATATTTGTTACGCCAAACTATTTCTTTAAGTTTAACTCTTTTAGTGTTGTACATGCGACTAGCTGTAATAGTTTCCAACATATTCATTGCATCATAGTAGTTTTTGATAATAATTGTAAAATCTCTAACTTGCTTGACTTTTAATGATAAATTTAACTGTAAAAATATTTGTTCGTTTTTAATAGTTGCTTTATTTCTAAAAGGTATTTTAATAATCTTGTTTTGCATTTTTTTTGTAATTTAAGTAAAATGGGTGTGGCTATCAAACCCATAAATTTCAATGCCATATCTAATATGAGATAAAATCCATGCATCGTAAAGTATTTTTTTATTCTTTAGAAAATACAACTTGGGCAAAATTTGTCTCATTTTGCCAATCAAGTTTTCAATACGAACTACAAATTTCCAATTTGAGTCAAGCCTAATCCCAAATATTTAAATTGCTTTACAGATTTAAGTTTAGGACAGTCCATTATACAATCATCATGACTTACACATGACGTAGTATGCATGAAAATTTCTCCAGGTTTAAGGGTCTTTTGATGGGAAGTTTGAATTTTCATGAAAGCGGTCTTTTCTTCACTAATAAAGAGCTTATTTACAATGCACCATTTACTGACCTCAGTAAAATCTTGCTGTAAATTAGTAATCATCGTTTCATAGTTACAATCAATAGCAAACAATATAATATCATTAGCAAAAAGAATGAAACTAGAAAATTTAACGCACTCTAAATCGTTTACGTAAATGAGAAAAAAAATGGGTCCAAGGATTGATCCTTGAGGAACGCCATCATCGCAATTTAGCTCTGTACTAAATTTATCGTCAATTCTAGTGACGCTAATACGATCTTGGAGGTAACTGCAGAAGATATTGAACAATTTACCTTAATCCCAATTTTTGAAAGGTTTTGAATCAAAATTTGTCTATCTAGGGTATCGAAAGCTTTTTGCAAATCGATAAAAATAGTCCCAATATATTTTCCCTGGTCCAAGGCTGTAATAACACGTTCGTTTATTTCGTTTAAAGCTTCAGTTGTACCCTTTTTTTTTTGAAAACCGTATTGGTTGAGTCGAATTATGTTGTTTGCTGTTAAGTACTCTTGTAGTTGAATGGCAAAGAATTTTTCAATAACCTTGTTTATTGCTGGCAAGATGGCAATAGGTCTATAATTGTCATAATCACATTTATTCCCTTTTTTATGAATAGGTCTAAGGGTTTGAAGCTTTAATTTGGTAGGCCAAATCTGAGTTTTAATAATACAATTTATTAGATGAACAAAATATTTAGAGGAATTTGCCGAACTTAAGATGAAGTTTTGGAGGATAAAACCATCCAATCCGGTGGCATCAGTTGATTTGATATCCTTGAGCACAAGTTGAACATTTACTGTAGTGGCAGGTTTTGTTTCGTAGAAAGTTTTTACGGTGTCATTCTGTTGGTTTTGAGGAACACTGCTTCGAATGTTGTATTTTAATCTTAATTTCCTAGCTTGATTTACAAAATTTTCGTTGAAGTCATCACATAAATGTTTTAAGTCTTTTTTACCTGCAAAGTTTTTTTTTATGGTTTCATCTAAAGTTGGTAATTTTTCTCCCGTTTAACAGTTTCCCACATATTTTTTTGTCCTTTTTTTTTTTGCTTCAATAATTTGTTTAAAAAAAGTTGTTTGTTTTGATTAATATCCTTGCGACTTTTTATCTTTAACGAATTATAAGTTTCGATATAATTTCGATTCCGCATACTATTTCTACCATTCCTAATCTTTATCCATAATTTATTTATCTCAGTAATATCTCATAAGCATTTCATTTGTAACCCAGGGTTTTTTAATTTTTTTATCCTGACATAAAACTAGCTTTGTTTCGGTTTCAAATACATTTCTACAGGGTAGGGTTTTTGTATTTTTGACATAGACCGCTTGTATTTTCTTCTCAATCACATCATACATTTTATTTGGGCAATTCAGCAAATTTAAGGCATCCCACTTTATTTCTTTTAATGCGCTAATAATTTTTTTGTCGTTACGTCGAGTTTTAGTTTTATTTACTTTGACAAATCGATCATCATCAGGATCTCTCGAACCATTTATCAAAACTGCAGTTGAATAATGATCAGCGATTTTTTTCTACATCTAAATTTATTTGCCTAGCTTACTGACAAATTAAAATATCAACATTACAACAAGGATGTACTAGTATTTAACTATTTATCACGATAACTGTAATGGTTTAAAGAATCTAATCTGTAGCATTAAATCATGCACCAGAACGCCGCAGATCTGCACTTTCCCCCAGCGTTCTGGCATTCTGGCTCAACAGCTGGTGTAAAAGACGCCAAGGTTAACGTAATATTTAATACCATTGTTGACTCAACAACGTGATGCCATTGAACACTAATAAAATAATATTAACTATCTGTAACTAACTTTATAGGCGAAGTGCTAGCGCGCTTCTAGATGTTATGTACTGTTATGCAGCGCCTTCCAATTCTACGCATGCTATCTTTCAGGGGGCATTTTGTCGGAAAGCTAAATGACTATCGCTATCGCTACATTTACTTACGTTTTAACTAGCTGGGGTCTAGCACGAGCCATATGTCGCACTGTCCCGTTTGTTGCTGCATTGGCGTTTGCTTCTGTTGGGGCCCAGCGCTGGAGTCCTCAGAGCTTTCCGTCAACAATACATGTCGTAATATTTCGTTTGTAACTGGTTGTTACTGTTAATCAACATTACCATTCACATTGCTGGTCGCTGGCCCTTTTTCATTACTACCGAGCAAAGAATGAACACACTCGCCTTTTTTTCATAACTACTGTGCCAAAAATGATCATGCTTCCTCTTTTTTAGAGATGCCGTGAAAAAGAATGGACATGCGAGCCCTATTGCGTTATGCTATACTCTTGGGGCTTGCTTGCCCTTTTTCGTTGCTACTGTCCAAAAATGAACATGTTCGCCCTTTTTCATTGCTACGTGAAAAGAATGAACATGAACGCCCTATTACATTAATATACCGCGCTTGGATTGGGCGTCACAATTACTGCCTTCTCTGTGTACCAAACATCGTCTACAGTTTGGTGCAGGCGAAATGTATATACAGGGTGTTTCATCTTAAGTGTTAATGCTCAATGTCATCCCAAGTATTGCAGATACGTCGAACATGGCCATGGAATACGTTGGAACATCCAGACGGTTAAATCGAAAATGACCTTGATGACCAATTTCAAGGTCAACGAAAAACTAACTCCGGAAGTAGGAGAGATAGGGCATGATGTAAATTGCAAACTTGTAGAGGACGAAGACATGACCTCAACAAAGCAAACAGAACAGAAATCGGTGTAAATGTTAAAGAGATACAGTAAAAACAATATCGGTCTTGCAGCCCCATTGGAGGACTTGACCACAACCCACCCTGAGGTAGAAACACTGACAGGCACCACTGTAAGTACAGCAAAAGATTAGCAGGCAGTCCTGGTGGATCCATGAGAAGCCTGTTTGCATTAATCCCTGAGGAGATATTTGCTTATTTTTACAAAGAAATTCGTTACCAAATTTGCACCCCCCCCTTGGCTTTCATTTTTGCATTGTCCTTGGACTCAGGAAAAATCCCCAGTGTTTGGTCCACAGCAAATGTGATTCCAATTTTTAAAGGAGGGAATGCTGCTGATTCGCAGAATTACAGACCAATAGCCCTTACGTGCTCCCCATGTAAAGTCATGGAAAAAATCATTCACGTTCAGATGCTTAAATACACCAACACTCATCATCTAATTGGTGATGACCAGTTTGGTTTTATGCCAGTTTTATCCTCAACTCACCAACTTCTGTTGGCTTTAGACAGGTGGACTGAAGCTACAGATATAGGATTGTCTACTGATGAAATCCTTTTTGATTTTCGAAAAGCTTTTGAATCTGTAGTTCATAGCAAACTTCTTTTTAAACTTAAAATGTTGGGTTTTGATGGAAAACTTCTTGCCTGGATTGGTGCCTTTGTTACTGGTCGCACACAACGTGTTGTCCTCGGTACTTCTTACTCTTCAAGTTTGGATATTGTTAGTTGGGTGTCCCACACGGTTCTGTGCTCGGGCCTTTTTTTTCGTCGTTTTTCTAAATGATCTATCTTGTAATATTCGTATTGTGATCACTGATTCACATGATAATGAATGTATTCAGGCAGGGATCAGTCATGTTTTTCGTTGGTCCATTGACTGGCAATTACCAATCTCTACCGCAAAATGTAAAAGTTTCCATATCGGGAATGGTAATCCAGTGTGCACTTATGTGTTGGATGGGGTCCCACTGCCAGGAGTTTTCTCTGTTAAGGACTTGGGAATTTGGTTTGATGCCAGTCTTAAATCCACCACCCACTGTGGTCGCATCGTGTCAAACGCTAATCGACGTCTTGCTGTTGTTCAGCGAGCATTCACTTCGGGTTGTGTAAACACTAAGCTGTGGGTATATAAGGTATTTGTTCGTCCCTTACTGGAATACGCTACTCCTGTCTGGTGCCCTTATCTCATGCAAGATATCGATCATATCGAATCCACTCAGCGCCGCTTCACAAAATCTCCGACTGGCATGCGGCACTTGCCGTACAATGCCCGCCTAAATAAACTTAATTTGGAATCTTTGGAGCTACGACGTCTTAAGGATGACCTCATACTTACCTTCAAAAATCTGAATGGTTTTCTGTCGGTTGACTTGCCTTTTTTCGACTTAGGTACTGTAACCTGTATCCGGGGAACATAGCTCTAAATGGGTAGTCCCTCGATCTAGGCTTGATTGCCGAAAAAAATGTATGTGGTGTAAACACATCGTCTGCTGTACGCTTTCGTTCGGTATAAACAGTTTGCTGATGCTGCGGCGAATTTAGGTTTCACATTTGGGATTCCCGTTGATAGTTTAAATACTCGGCTTGATTCCCACATTGGATGAATACACTCTCAAGCAAGAATGAACAGGCTTAACCTCGAACGCAATAGGCCTAATTTCTCTGCTGTTATTGCTCAAAATTAGGCCTAAAAGTTCAGAACACTTTAAAATTACTTAAATGCTGTCTTCACACCCAAGCTAACATCATTTGACCTACAATTGTGACAATTCCAACTTTAAAAAAAATTAGCGTCCGCAGATGCAGTATGTGCCAGAGGTATGCGCTTCAACATTGTCGTAGGAGGCGGTATAGGGAGCCGCAAATCTATGAATCTTTTGATTATTGTGAAGTACTGTCGTTACTGATGATTGGTTGGCTTTTAGTTAAATGACTAGAGGAAGCCCGTGCTATACGCACGGCTGGTCTTGGATGCACGTTTGCAACACTGGTACGGTTTGGTTGTTCACGTGTATATGTCCACGTTTCACCGAATTAAGTTTCCTCAATTAAAATTTTGTGCACACTGGCTAATAGATGCTTTCACCGAATTAAGTTTGCTCAATTCAATTTTTGTGTACATTGGCTGACAAACGCTGATTTTCGTTCGATTCACTCACTCAATCAGCGCATCCTGTGACTCAAATTAGTTGATGCACTATTTTAAAAATTGGCACGCTCAAGCATCGTTGCATCGTTTGCAATAAGCCCTTCTATCGTTTTTATCTGCCTGAAAGTTAACAACGTAGGTAGTTTGATTTAAAACTATACGCATTTCGATGAAACACGATTCTTATTTATTTACTAGAGGAAGCCCGTGCTTTGCACGGGGCAGGTCACATTTCCGGGACACATTTCCCGGGTGTCGCATTTTCCCGGCACTCTTCCCGAACACTTGTCAGATTGATCGACCACTTATGCCTGGCTCATTTTTGGTTGGACGTAGAGTGGGAGGGTTCATTTTCAATGCGGGCGCGAGGAGGGGAGAAGTGGTTTACCTTTAGGCCTTCCTTTTCCTTTTCCTTTTATCCGGTCTCCGATATTATTTTAAAGATTTATTTAATCTTACAGGAGTCTATCACGATTCTTTATTTTTACCATCAAAAATCAACGGTTTAGAAGAAAGTTTGAAATCCAGTGCACATGGTCCCAGAATTGTTCAGCACCGTAACAAAGACATAATACTCAAGACTATGAATATCAAGGGAACTAAGTAAGTAAGTATCCACCCAAAACCAAAACTGGTAGAAAAACCTGCCAAGTTACCAAAGAAAGGCCGCCAAGGTCAATCCTATTAGCCAAGTTAATCGCACCCAATAATACTTTAGACGTTAAATGAAAACTTGAAGATTGCTACAGCGAGTAGCAGTCTTCAAGTTTTCATTTAACTTTCGAACTATATTAGACGGTGCGATTAACTTGGCCAATAGGATTGACCTTGGCGGCCTTTCCCTGGTTGAATGATATCACTACCTTCAAAGGCCGATCGTTTTTGGAAACTTGGAGGGTTTTTCTACCAGTTTTGGTTTTGGGTGGATGCTTACTTACTTAGTCCCCTTGATATACATAGTCTTGAGTTCAACGACCTTATCACGTAGATGTGAATCCAGATTTAAAAAATCCAAAGAAAAAATCAAGAGAAAAATACCGCGAATGAAATTCCAGAGGAAACAAAATCCACTGGAAAAAATCCACAGGAATAAAAATCAACGGACTAAAAATCTAACGCATTTTTTGGGGGTTATTTGCTTATTTTTTTTAGCTTGTTTTATTTTTGTTTGGTTTTTGTTTTAATGTTACCTGATTCCGTCTATTTGATCACTAGATCACTAGTGCGATCACGAAACTCATTGATCGCACGAAACTCGTTGATCGTTGATGGGCACTTTTTGTCGTTCATAACCTTTCCCCTCCCTCACACAAGTGAACCAGGCAGACGCTTCCCTTCCAATAGAGGAGTAGGGGTGGGGGACTTTTGGTACTTCTGACTGTGCGCAGTCTGACCTGTGTGGGGCCGTGCTTCGCGCAGAAGAATAAACTTCCTACGGCCTTCCTAATTAGAGCTGCCGAAACTTACTGCCGCGATATGCGAAGATGAAAGTCAGACCAGTACGCAGTCAGAACTGTGGAGAGGCGCTATTTGCGTGCATTTCTTTTGTTTTTATTATGTATTATTTTAGTTTCATAGTGTTGCGACGGTAAAGGAAAAACTTACATTAAAAAAATAATGATAACAACAAGCTAAGAAAATAGGCAAATAACAAAAAAGAAGTTTGGGTGGTTTTTCCGTGGATTTTTTTTCCTTTGGATTGTTTTTCTTTGAATTTTTTTTTCACCTTTACTGGAAAACGTAATTCCTTTCTTTTAGTTTGATACACGCTTGTTCGTTTGCTTGGTGAGGGGGTAAACACGTAAGGACGACTTACCTGTATCTGCTGCTCAGGTGTTTTGACACTGATCTTGCTGATACAAGAGTGAATCTGCTTCTCCGTGTACCGCGCATGTGCGGCTCTCTCCTATCTTGGTTTGATTACTAGGTATGCTTCCCACAAACAGTAACTTGTCTCTCTAATTTGAAAACATGCTTCCTTGAGCTAATCGCGAGTCTTTGCCCCAAACCGAACCATTGAAGATACGAGAGGATAACAACTGATAAAACGGAATTCAAAGGTCATTAAGCCGTAAATGTCGACTTTGAGCGTGTAAATTCAGACACGTAACCGACGAACCTCCGTTTTAAAGGGGGATTGCTACCAAATGACAAGCTGCATCATCTATAGTCATTTACCGCCATTGGTAAAGGCGGTAGGTAGCCTTTTCTGTAAGGTTTGATCTACCACAAAACAAAACTTTTTGAGGATTCCACCAAGGGTTTTCGGCCGTGTGAAGTCGTGATATCAAACGCCAAGCTATTTCGCCAAGCTAATCCCACCGAGTAAGAGTTCAAAGGTTAAATGAAATGTATGAAAACTGCTTACAGCGCAATTTTCAGTTATTTCATTTAACGTTCATGGTCTTAGTCGGTGGGATTAGCTTGGCTAAAGAGATTGGCGTTTGATATCACGACTTCACACGGTCGAAAAGCTTGGCGGGAATTCTTAACAGGTTTTGTTTTGGGGTAGATATCAGATCCTTTCAGTCAAATTGATGAAATACATTTTTTTTTTTTAGCAATTATGAGATGACCAATCTAGACACACGCTAGTGTGCCGCGCCAAGTTAGGCAACAAACATCATCAATTTAATTGTCAAGGTTGTAAACCATTGTAGCGAGACGCCACAGCGTCAGTGTCTTATATCCTGAAGCATAGTTTGGAACATTTCAGGTACTTGTGGAAAAATAATATTGCGGTACAAAAGCTTAAATTCTGGTAAAATAGAGAGCAATGACTCACATGACAAAAATTAACTTCTGTAGGAATGTCAGCTAAGTGGCTTTCAATGCAAAATTTGACCCTCAATAACGTTGCAAACGTGTTACTAGTTTCTTCTAGTTTCTAGTTCGCTCATTAACTCCCATAGAGTGATTATTCACCGATACCCAGATAGCGGGAAGGCTTTCAGCTATGAAATTCGACGAATGGCTGCAGTACGATACGAACTGCATACCTTTTCTTGTTTACAGCCTGGGGGTGTAACGGGAACGGCATGGGATGGCCCGTAATCACGAAAGTATTGTTATAACCATTGTTAGTATTGTCGGCATCGCCTCTGATTGGACGGCTAAATTAGGACACTGACAATGTGTATACTGATGTGCGTATCTAGAAGCATGCTAGTGTGTCTTCACAAATCTAAACAACGTTGCCAAAGAAATCTAGTGTGTCACGCCAAGTTAGGCAACAAACATCACAACAAACATCACATCAATTCAATTTTCGAGGTTGTAGACCATTGCAGCGCGACGCCATAGCGTCAGTGTCTTATATCCTGAAGCATAGTTGGGCACATTTCAGGTACTTGGGGAAAAATAATAATGCGGTACAAAAGCTTAAATTGTGTTGAAATTGAGAGCAATGACCCACCTGACAAAAATTAACTCGTGTAGGAATGCCAGCTAAGCTGCTTTCAATGCAAAATCTGACCCTCAATAACGTTGTAAATGTGTTAGCTAGTCCGCGCATCCCCATGTTAAATCCCATAGGATGATTATTCATCGATACCGAGATAACGGGATGGCTTCCAGCTATGCGTACCTTTTATGGTTTGAAAAAACATTTTACCTGGGGGAGTAACGGGGATGGCGTGGGAGGGTGTGTATGTACGAAAATATTGTTATAACCATTGTTAGTATCGTCGGCATCGTCTTTCATTCGACGGCCAAAGTTCGAACAATGACAACGTGTATACTGACGTGCGTGCCCAGACACACACTAGTGTATCTCGATAAATCTAAACAACGTTGCCAAAGAAATTGTATTCACGTCCAATTCACGAAAAATAAACCAACTGTAAAAACAAAGCAAAATAAACAAAGCCATAAACTGGTAAAAGGCCACCAAGTTGAGAGTGGTTCGGCCCTTCAATGGAGTGATGTCAACACACCAAAACATTTGACAACTTCATCGCACCGAATAATACTTTGGACGTTAAATGAAAACTTGAACATTGCTACCGAAAGTAGCAATGTTCTAGTTTTTATTTAACCTTCTAACTATTAAACGATGTGATTAACTTGATGAATGTTTTGGTGTGTTGATATCACTCCTTTGAAAGGCTGAACCATTCGGAACTTGGCGGGCCCTTTTACCAGTTTTGTTTTTTGATATAATTGTGTCTACGTCCAGTTCACGAAAAACAAACAAGATATCAAACTAAAGCCGAAAACTGGTAAAGAGGCCAACAAGTTGAGAAGACTCGAACTCACAAAGGAGTAATATGAACTTAATAAAAAATTAAAATAAAAAAATTAAAACTAAACCAAAAACTAATAAAGAGGCGACTAAGTTGAGAATGGTTCGGCCTCTCAAAGGAGTGATATGAAATTAAAATATTAGAAAAATTACCACTCATGCTACTGTTGACGTTGCAATTTATTACACTTGATTTATTAAAATGATTTATTAAAATTTATTACAATGATATCACTACCTTCAAAAGCCGATCATTTTTGGAAACTTGGCGGGTTTTTATACCAGATTTGGTTTTGGGTGGATATCACAACTTTCATAGGATTGTGAACGTACAGTATTGGACAATGAAATTTAGACAGAAAAATGTTGGCTTCTCTGCTACTCTCCTTTATGGATTACTTTTTTCAGGGCGTCATTGGCTGCGAAAGTTCGATTGTTTTAAGATATTGCTTTCAGAAAAGACGAATATGCATTAATGTCGCAGGTTGGGTGAATGATACACTATTATGACGAATAATTACGACATTAAGTCCGTTTTAGCTGTTAGATACTTTTGGACAACGAGTCCATTTCTCGCACGCGGGTAAAGACGGTTTAAGGAAACGACGATTTGCAGACTGAGCTCTAATGATTAAGTGTGGATAAGGCAGGGCTTGGTGCGGTTTAAACAGTAGCGTAATGCACTTTAGTCTTTCGTGGGTGTGAGAAAACAGTGACGGTTTTCGCTTTAATGACGTTACTTCGGTAACTAATATTCAACCGACAAAATGCAAGCTGCAAATGAAAATTCCGGAAACGTTGGGCTTAGTTTTCCTTTTCCTTTAACTATTGACTGAACCAGCGGCGGAATCACCGAATGGGGGTGGGGGTGGAGACGGCTTGGGCAATCCCCGCCCCAAACCAACTATATATATAAAAAAGGGAGACTTGCGTTCATTGAAATCAAATTCGCTATACTCTAGGCAAAGAAAGAAGTAGTAATATTGGAAGCTACACAAAATAAAAAAGGCCGTCTGAAAAAAAAAAGTCAAAGGATAAAGAAGCCACGAAAAAAAAAAAGGCCACGGAAAAACCGACGGAAAATTAAACTGTTTACAGCTTTCTTCAGTGTTTTGTTTCCATGGCCGGGGGTTTGGGGGGGGGGGGTGCGAATTGAGGCTTAATGGCGCGTCGACAACTAGGTCATTACCGCCAACCTCAGCCAATAGTGCAGAAGTCGGGGTGGCCACTGCACCACGTTTTCAATATTAAATAAACCTAGGTAAAATATTTCACTAGGAAACGGTTTTTTCCTTCTGCGTTTTCTTTCTTCAGTTTTTTTCCTCGGATTGTTTGACTTCTGCTATTATCCTACGGTTATCTCCCGTGCCTTTTTTTAAGGGCATTTTTTTGTCCTTCGGCTGTTTGTCCATTCCTTTTTCCCTGGGCTTTTCTTCCGCGTCAATCTTTCTCTTCTTTTTTTTCCCCATTGGCTGTTTTTTCCATGTCCCCCCCCCCCTCCCCAGGCTTGTCTTTCCACGGCTTTTTTATTCCTAAATTCAACGTTTTTTTGAATGCATTTCTTTAAAACATAACCGCAAAATCGACTTTAAAAATAAAATCAATTTTAAAACTATTGCTCTATTTATATTATATTTATAACTATAGGGGGGAATACTTTTAAAGTTAATTTAAGGCTTTAAAGATAGGTTTTGTCAAGCATAACGATTCTTTTTTTCTGAGACCGTGAACAAACCACCACATTTTCTTGGCCTATCCAGATTCCATAAATAGAGATTTGCAGTTTTGTGATTGACTGGACTTCATTCTGTGTTCAACAAATTTTATTTTTTTCAATTGTAATAGGAGATATAGTATTGCATTTATTTTGCGGTTATTATTATTCGTTTATTGAATTTCATAACTTCGTAATATTTAAGTATTTCCCGTACCCAGGCATGATTAATCGATGTAGACTTGTAGCTACCCCTTGTAAACTATCTAAATTTCATTGTCCAATACTGTACATAAGGTTACACCGTCTTATCTTCATCTGTACCTTTTTTCTAGAGGAATTTTATTTCTATAAATATTCACATTTATAACTTTCAAATGTACCACTGCCAATTAGCCGTTAGATTAGCCAAATTGATGCGGCTTACTTTATTGTATGACCATTCTTCACATGCTTAAGTTGCTTCAATCCCATTTTTGCAGACACTGGCTAACAATCGCTGATTTTGTTCGCTTCGCTCACTCAATCAGCGTATCGCCTTCAGTTGTTTTGTTTATCCCTGCACCTTTCCCTTAATTTTCAAGATTTCGTTCACATTTAGTCATGAAGAAACCCCCGAAGGTCTCTGTTACTAAAACAGCAGAAGGCGCAGCATTTTATTTTTTGGTTATTAACAAAAACCCGTTTGCTCGTGGATGCTCGTATTGTTGCGTAACCATCATCTAACGTGCATTCCTTTATTCTTACGCAATCCACGGCAAACTTAATGTTTCCTTATTTTGGCCTTCGTTACAGTTCAGTTTTTAGTTCGTCCAGGTTTTTACAATAAATCTAAGGACCAGTGTTGATTGTTCAAGCCATTGTTGCTTGTAATCTTTGGTCTTTGGTGGCCTTAGGGCTTCGTCGGGCAGATGACCGGGTGTGGTTAACGCTCGCTAAAATCCTTTGACCCTTTGGTTGCAACTTGGAAAAAAACTACATTTAAATTTGCTGGTGGCGAATTTCAAAACCCTCCCACGCATTTGTCCTAACCCCTACAACCCCCAACAAAAAGACCATGCTCAGGTCACCATGCATCCGTGTGCAAAAGTTCAGCTACGTAGGCCTTCTCAATTTTGCGTCATCCATGAGCAATGCGTCGATGGGATTTAACACGGGGCGAGCGTTAATAGCTAGTTACTAGCTAGTCAGTAACATAAAAGCAACGTTATTGACGCATCCTTTTCTCTATGAGTGGTGGACACTCAGCCTTTAACTTTCATTTTTTCTTTATCCCAGCACCTTTCCTTTACATTTACCACAATTTGAAAGATTTCTGTCGCATTGGGATTTATCCCAACATGCCGAAATATGCTTTTAGTTGCTTACAGTTAACAGACACATGTCTGCTAGTGAAGCTGCAATTTAATTCAATTCTTTATTCAGCAGAGCCCTGACCGGCCGTCTCACGTCCTGTACAGAAATCAATGAAACTACAAAACAATAACAACACCAGATTACCACAGTACAAAATACCAAATTCAGAACCAAACAGAACCAACCAGTCAACACTACCCCAGTCCACTCCAACAGGCCTCCCTTAGAAGACCGAGCTCACAACTGCTTTTCAGTATAGCTACACAGAAAGCGGCCAGCGCCATCATGCGCCATTCAGTGTATGCACCACTCGTGTGTGACAGAATGTCTGCAGGGTCGAATGAGTCCTCACCCACCTACTCAACAGGTGGCGTTGATTTCTGTACCTCCCATAGACTAGAAGGAAGTGTTCAGTAGTGTCTTCAACCCCACATGTCCTACAGAACGGCGAGTCCACCCAACCTAACCAATTTGGTGCGCCAGCAGCAAGGAATGACCTGCACGCACAAGACGCGCCTTTCTGCGTGGCAACGCATCCAAGACTGAACCATACTTGCAGGATGGTTCAACAGCAAACAAACCTCCCCGTAACTGATGTCACCCATTCCCTCTCCCACTCATTACGCTGCCACTCCCGGATAGCCGCACGCCGAGTGGCCACAGACACAGTAAGATGTGCCTCTGGCACCTCCTTGGCGAGCATATCCGCTTGCTCGTTGCTCCAGATTCTGGTGTGGCCCGTTACCCACCGCACGGCGATCTCACCAACCTGGAAAGCAATCCAGAGTTATCATGCAACATTGAAAACCAACGGATCACTCACGTACATCCGTTCCACTGCCTCCTGCACCCCACAAACATCAATCAATCAATCAATTTTTTAACGATCGGATGTCTACAATGGAATGCTCTACTGTTACTTGGTGGCGACACACTACCGTGAGACTAGATTAGGACTGCAGACGCACGGATTTATTTGATGTTCAGTTTGACATTGTTGCATAATAACAATGTTTAAAACAATGTAAAACAATCAATTTGGTCTTTTAGAGGTCCCTAGGGCCTGAACCACTTCACCAATTAGAATTAGAAGAGGCCTTATGAAAAGAGGCCTTATATGTGGGTACGTTAAGGACCGGTGCTTCACTTTTGTTGCATGAGGATCTGCGTAAGGTCTCCTGCCCGTGCATTATTCGCCCGCCGTGCCCGTGGGCTTGGTGTGCCGCTGCTGAGGATGCTTTGCTCTCGGCAGACCGTCCCTGCAAGGCAGAGCAAGCTTTTCCCTCCATTGATATCTTCTGTGATGCGTCCTTTCATGCAAAGGAATATGAAGGCGGGGTTGGGATTTCCATTCCGAGGATCCACATCGGGCGTAGTTACTTTTTTGGCTGGTTTACCGTCAGCGTTTCTTATAGAGCTGGTCGCAGTTTCGGTTGATCTCGACACCGGTTTGGACTTGCAGTTGCCTTGGTTCAGGGTTCTTTCTGACTCAGCTGCCGGGTTGGGCTTCTTGAAACGGTGTTTTAGGTCTATAGCAGTCTCTCACCCCATCGCACTCGAGATTGGGTGGAAGCTGTTTCAGGCGTCTCAGACTGGTGTTTCAGTTTGCCTGGTTTGGGTGCTTGGTCACTTGGGGGTTTTTGGAAATGAGGCTGCTGACGACCTTGCTCGGCAGGGCTTTGAGTCCAGGTGTAACCCTGTTCTCTTTCCTGTTGGCCCCAGAGATCTGGGGTCCGTTGTCTTTGCGATCTTTGGTGGAGAGTGGCAGGGCCGTTGATGTGATGGCGCTTATCGGGGCACACGCTGTATGAGGCACACCCATCAATTTCTATTCCGTCTGTTCTAGGGCACCGGCCACGTAGGGACTCTGGCTTGATCTCCAGACTGCGTACAGAGCATGTCCAGCTGCGAGCGCATCTCTATCGGCTGGGGTGGTGTGACTCCCC
Organism: Lithobius niger; assembly: GCA_023313725.1. NCBI lineage: Eukaryota > Metazoa > Arthropoda > Chilopoda > Lithobiomorpha > Lithobiidae > Lithobius > Lithobius niger. The sequence goes on along the minus strand of JAHWFP010050789.1, from coordinate 29,284 downwards.
TGTTTGTGTTTGTTTTACGGGTACTGAAACAGATTCGCACTTTTTGTTTTCATGCCCTCTCTGGGTGGTGCATCGTCGTCGGCTACCAAGTGCAGTGGGAGTGCGTTTGCAGGATGTACTATAGGAGTGTACTTGTTGGCACTGCGGCACTCACTTGGGGTCATGTTGGGGTTTTGCTGGGCCTCTGGCCGCGTCACCTAATTTCTTGCCCCCCTTGTTTTCTTTGGTGCATACTGTGGGGTCGGTTGGCTAGTTGTGTTAGTGTTTAAGTTTAAGTTTTTCAGTTAGATTAAGCTGATTACATCGTACATTGTCAGTATCTGTGGGCTCAAGTGACATTCTACTTCCTTCTGTTCTTTTTTTTTTGGCCTTTACGTTGTACCCCATTGTGTCATTTAGAGTTAGTGGAGTGTTAGTTCTTAGATTAAGATAATTAAGTAGGATATTTTGAGCGAATGATTGTCAGAATCTATATAATAGAATTCAAAATCAAATAAGTTACCCGATATACAGCGATATTAAGGGGGTAGACAAAATGGCCGCCACGTCTGGCTCATTTCGTCGAGGTCTGTTCTTCGAGGTAGCATCATGTGTACGGAGAGACGCGACATCTATTGGCAGCTAGTGGCGGTTTTCGATATAATAATATAAATTTTTGTTCGATATAATAATATAAATTTTTGTTATTTATAAACCTATTTTTAAAGTAGTTTTTAAAAGTATCACTCACCAAGACGATTCGATATTCAATATTTTCCAGCGATGACGTTTAGCCAAGTAAAATGCAGCATTCATTAGCTGATCTATCGTCTGCAAAAGTAAAAAATGGTAAAAACATTTGAATACAGCAATAAGGTTTCACGTGGACTAAACAGTACAGCAACAGTGCAATATCTAAAACCTTACTGGAAAGTTTATTTGTGTTCCTTTGCTGTTTTGACTTCGGACTAGTTAAACCTTACCTTAAGCGTCACATAGGTTCGTTTTTGTTTTCTTATCTAGTTCTGTTTAGCCCGTGCTTTCAACAAGCCAAGGAACGTACAAATATTTTTTTTAAAGAAACAAACAAGCCACGTGCCTCCTTAATTATTGAGTGGAAAGTTGGTGTATCCACGTGCACCAGGGAGCAAGCGGTAAAGTTAAGCCTAACGACATCACGGGCGCTTTTTTCCAGCTATCGACCGTTTTGAAACGCAGATTTCTTTGGGCATTTCTTCGCTTGTTGAAATCAAGTGCTGCACAGAACTAAATAATAGTAGACGGAGCTGAATGCTGCAGCCTGTCAGTCGATAAGTAGGCACCTTTCATGAAATCTAAATCGTGATTAGCGTTTGAAAACAAAACTAAATATAACGGCGTAATAATCCGTTCATTATTTATCAGCGGGGGTAAAGTAGGGGAAGGGGAGGGGGGGGGGGCTGGTGAATTATCGTCATCAATATAAAAAAAAATTATTCACCTCTCTTTGGTGTTAGTGAAATTTTTTTGCCCCCCAACCACCACCTAAAAAAAATGTATTAAAATTTTCATTTTCACGAAATGAGTGTGCAAAGGGTACTAGACCTACTCATGAGTCTATGAAAATGACGGAACTATGAGTCTATGAAAATGACGGAATGACGGATGTCTACGGAACTTTTCATGGACTCATGACCAACTTTAATACGTTGAGGGATGTGTTGAGCTAAATAAAGTTGTTACATTAACATTCTATAACTTGCTGTCAGCTTCCTTTCCCGCAGTTTTTTTTCCAGACACTACCCCCCTTCTCATAGCACCTTCAAAAAAATTCCCCTCCGTCTTCATACAAAAATTTTCATGACTTCCAAATTGATAAAATAATGAACGGTCCCGTATCTTTTCTTTAGCCAGCCATTATTGTCGGATGAGCAGGTAATACAACGAGCACTTTATTGGAAATATAATTAATCAGCGACCATATACCAAAGTGACAATTTTCTTCAGGCAGTTCAAGAAACGATTTACAATTAGTATTAGTATTAGTACTGATATCTACCACAAACCAAAACTTGTTAAGGATTCCCGCCAAGCTTTTTGGCCGTGTAAACGTGGACCGCCGAAAAACCTTCGTTTTGCCAAACGAAGA
>JAHWFP010050789.1:0-17177 GCA_023313725.1 Lithobius niger | reverse complement strand
TCTAATGTAAATTCTTGATTTATTTGTTTTTGCCAAACTTGTCAAAAGCTGAACTAGTGAACTAAATGTAAAAGTGTTATTTTTATCATTCTGTTGTTTTAAAATAAAAACCAAGAGTTTTTAAACCTCAGGTTCGTTCCCTAGTGAGATTAATTGTTTTTAAGTGTAAATTATTATGTAGCCCATTTTAGCTTTATACTTCGTTAAGCAATTAAATTAATCCACCGTTGGTGGCAGTGTATTACCGGAAGCATTAAGGTTAGGCCTAGAATAGGACACCGACGCTCCATCCCCCAAGCCGGGACTGTAGCCCATGCTGTGTTTATTATCGTAAAAAGTCGTAATAACCACGTAACCTAATGCAAAGAAGTACTCGTCAACCAAGGATGTCGGGGGCGCTACAAGCACCTCAGCCGTCGTAGCGTCCGCCGCTACAGCCGTGTGAAGTCGCGATATCAAACGCCAAGCTCTTTCTCCAAGCTAATCCCACCAACTAAGACTTCTAACGTTAAATGAAATAATTGAAAATTGCGCAGTAAGTAATTTTCATACATTTCATTTAACGTTCGTGGTCTTAGTCGGTGGGATTAGCTTGGCGTTTGAAATCACGACTTCACACGGCCGAAAAGCTTGGCGGGAATCCTTATCAAGTTTTGTTTTGGGGTAGATATCAATACTTAAACTAAAGCATAACCATAAAGGCCATAGGCGGAGACTGCTAGCAGCGTGCCTTTTTAGCCAACTGGTGAGTCCAGGCATCTGAACGTAAATAATAATTAGAAAACAAAAACGAGCTCGTTTGATGTTTAAGGTAAGGTCTAACTGATCCGAAGTCAAAACAGCAAAGTAACACAAATAAACTTTCGTGTAATGTTTCACAGACCGCAGTGTTCCTGTACTGTTTAGTCCACGTGAAACCTTACTGCTGTATTCACATGTTTTTACAGTTTTTACTTTAGAACACGATATGTCTGATTGTTCATCCTACTTGGCAAAGGACATCGCTGAAAAATCGTAGAAATCATACTTTTAGTGTGCTTAGTACAGACCTACAGATTAACTAATTCAGGGGTCGTGCGACTCCTTGAAATCCTGGAAATATAGTTGAAAATAAAAATTAAATAACAGTCCTGAAATGTTGAATATGTATCTTAAAAATTGGTGTATGTATCAATAGGATGAACGGAAAGGAGACGACCGGACTAATGATGTTGAAAAATTAGCCCCGAAAGTAGGCAAGTGTGCAGCTTATATTATGCACTATATATATTCTTACAACGATTTTAAAGTTGGGATATGGTTTTGATTTTATTTAGTGTCTAATGGTTGATTACAGCAGTAAGGTTTCACGTGGACTAAACAGTACAGGAACACCGCGGGCTGTGAAACCTTACAGGAAAGTTTATTTGTGTTACTTTGCTGTTTTGACTTCGGATCAGTTAAACCTTACCTTACTCTCACACAACCTGGGACAACTCATTGACTTTCCCACGAGAATTGTCCAAGGACAACAGCCATCTACGTTGGACATTGTATTCACTTCGGAATATGTTTATGGCTCTGGACAGTGTTCACTCCCCTCTCTGGGGAATGCAGATCACCAGGGTATTCTCTGGAGGGTGCAGCATTCAACCATTAAGGAACCTTTTTCATACACCAAAGGGGAGACAATCAAACAGGGTGTGAAAAGAAACTTTTTCAAGGCTGACTACGAGGCTATCAACAAGGAGCTGTCAAATGTTAAGTGGGCCTTGATCTTTCCCCTCAGACGTGGGCATTGCCGAAGACTGGAGGAAATTCCAGGAACTTGTTCATTTGCTGGTTGCTTCATTTGTCCCTGAAAGCAGTCCTAGGCATCGAAGTACTCGTAACCTTCCGAGGAGCATTTTGGATGCTATTAGACTGAAACGGAAACTTTGGCGGAGATTTACTAAGACCAAACGTTTAGAGGACTTCAGTAAATTCAGGAAACAAAGCAATAGGGTCGCGGAACAGCTGCGTTCAAACAAGCGGGATCAGCTCCATGATGTCATAAAGGACATCAAAAGCAACCCTAAGAGATTTTTTGGCTACCTTAACAGTAAAAAGGAAGTGAAATCGACCACCATCAGTCTGGTGAATTCACAGGGCCACACCATTCAAGATGGGAAAGCGGCAGCAAACGAGTTCGGCATAAAATTCCAGACAGTCTTTCATGCTAAGGCTGCACCTGTCCTGGTACATGGTCCACTGCGTGAGACCTGTATCTCCAAATCAACGATGCTTGCTGCACTGAAAAACCTTAATCCGAACAAGGCAAATGGACCAGACGGCATCCCCAACAAATTTTTGAAAGAGTGTGCTGAGAAGCTGGCAGAGCCACTGGCCATACTTCTATCCAAGTCCTTCAGTCACGGCCTGGTACCGCAAGACTGGAAAAGGGCCAACATCACGCCCATCTACAAAAAGAAAGGAACTAGGCTTTCAGCACTGAACTACCGTCCAGTGAGTCTTCTCCCTTGTGTAAGTAAGATTTGTGAAAGGGTCTTTTTGGCTGAACTTAATCAGGAACTTGATGAACTTGGCATATCTGACAACACTCAACATGGCTTTGTACCCGGTAGGTCGTGCATGACAAACCACCTTATTGCCAGAAACCAATGGACGAAGGCAGTCGATGAGGGCAAGGCGGTAGACATCTTCTTTGCTGATGTTGAAAAGGCCTTTGATACGGCAGTACATGGCATCCTTATCAACGACCTGTGCTCCCGCGGGGTTAGTGTTCAAAAGGTTAGATGGATCTCCAGCTTTTTAGAAAACAGAGAGCAGAGAGTTATCGCCAATGGGGAAGCTTCTGAATGGTTCCCTGTTACTTCTGGTGTGCCACAATGCTCAGTGCTCGGCCCGAAGCTGTTTGCCCTTTACACGAGTGAATCACATGCAGCGCTCCAGGGCGAATGCTACAAGTTTGCAGACGATGTCAAAGATTCTGAAAAGATCGACGAAAAGAGCAATGCCAACCTGCTTCAAAACGATATCAATCTTCTTCAAGCCTGGTACACCGCCAATGGCATGAGACTCTACCCTGAAAAGTGTTTTGTAAAAAAAAAAAAAATGGCATAAAAACATGAATAAGCCTTATCATCTGGACCATTCAAGACTCAAGGCTACCGACCAAATCAAGGATCTGGGCGTTATTATGGAGTCTGATCTGTCTGTAAGCAAGCAATGTGCTGCTGCTGCTGCTAAGGCCAAGCGAATGGCTGGCTTCCTCTCCAGACATCCACCCAGGCTTTCTCCTGAAAACTTTGCTAGAGTTCATAAGGTTCTCATCCGGCCACTTGTGGAGTTCTCCAGGGCAGCATGGGTTCCCTGGTTACATCGAGATATTCAGTTGTTGGAGAGCGCGCAGAGACTTGCTTCGCGTGTACTCATGAAGGACAAGGTGGGCTACGAGGAGCGGTTGAGGCTGTCCAGGCTGCCAACTCTGGAACAGAGACGAAAGAGAGGCATGCTTATTGAGTGCTTCAAAATTCTCAAGAGACCTTACAAGCTGGACCCAAACGAGTTCTTTACGATGGCCACCACCACTAACTTAAGAGGGAACTCCCTCAAGCTACACAAGCCACACTGTAGACTTAATGCACGGAAATTTTTTTTTTCTGTTGCGGTAATCGATGAGTGGAACAATCTTCCAGATGATCTGTGTAGGGCCAGCTCAACTAACTGCTTCAAGGCAATGTTCGACAGGCACATGGCGCAGCATTAACTCCCCCACGGGGCATGGCTACAAGTCACGGACTTTGCCGTATTATGAACTAAACTAAACTAAACTAAACATCAAACGAGCTCGTTTTTGTTTTCTAATTCGTGATACTTTGACACACCAAGCTGGTTGTCTGCACTCGTTGCAAATGCACTGTATTTGGCTCGCTTGGCTCGCTCATTCAGTGCAAGTCTTTCTTTTGGAAGTTGGTTTCTTCGCAGCTATCTATCAGCGTTTTGTCCGTATTTGTAATATAGGACAGCAAGCCAAATGGGCAACGGACACTTTAGCTTTAACACGGGAGAATGACGTGAAATCATTATATAAAACGTTTCGTAATAAGGATAATACTTCCTCTTTACGTGCAGGTAAATTGTTGGCTCACCAGCATTGTTAGCATTTGCTTACGCTTTCCGTCTGGCGTTTGCTGATGGGCATTGTTGATTAAAAATAATGTTTAAAACAATGTATAACAATAAAACGGATCGTTCAGGGCCCCGTAACTCCGAAACGGGACGACCAATTGAAATTTCTATTTTTATAAAGCCTACATCTCCGGAAGTAGATCTTTCAAATGAGCTAAGAACCAGCTTTGTACGACAAATGGTTTAGTCTGTAGAGACCATTGTATAAACGTGTCCAAAGTTCCCCATCCGCACCGTATAAGACAAAAATAAAACTCACTTTCCAGCTGAAGACCAGATCTCCAATGTGACAAATCGGAAATTAATAAAAGTTGGTACACGTGTTGGCCAAGTCCCACAAGACGTATACACCAAATTTCAGTAGAAAACGTTGAAAAACGGCGGAGAAATTAAGCTTCCAAATTTCGGCTTTAACATGGGAGACCGAGGTCAAACCATAATCATACAAAAATCCCATAAGGGGTTAAAGGGACCCATCAAGTTTTCACCGTAAAACGTAGTGATATCAGAGCCAAAATGGCTGCACTTAGGTTTCCATCTCAACCCTGATCATTCAATTTTAACTGACATGTCGGTGTTGTCAGTTAACCCTGAGCGATCACAGTTCGGACCATAAACTTAGTGGCATATTGGCTATGATATTACTACTTTTTAAGGCGAAAACTTGATGAGTCCCTTTACCCTTATGGGTTTTTAAAATTATTATTTACGCCCAGATGCATGAAATCACCCGTTGGGTCTCTCGGCTAAAAAAGACACGCTGCTAGCAGTCGCCGGAATGATAATAACGCCCTACTACAAAACTACAAAACTAGCATTCGCCGCCTTTGGCCTAAAACAATCGTACCATTACAATTTCGTGCGAACTTGGCGGCGACACACCAGCGTGTGTCTAGATTTCACGAGGTGAATCCAATCGGACTTATTTTGTATCTGTATACAATCGTTCTTCGTTTTGTTGCATATTGTTAAAATTTCGTTGCATTAAGAGCGAGGCTTGCGGTTACGTGCAGTAACGTCATTCCGTGTTCAGTTTCGTCGTTGTTAAGGAAAGGAAGGCATATTTTCAATGTCATCTTAGGCCTACTTTCTGACTTTTTTTTTACCCCCTCCCCGAGTATAATGAAGTAATAGCTGCTGAAGTTTCGCCGGTACCACGCTTTTAATTTAAAAAAAAAAGGAAGACGACAAAATTTCCATTAGGGTAGTCTGTTTTACCAGAAGTTAAAAAAAAAAATGGCCTTCAACATTGAACGGGATGCGGAGACGGCGCGACGAATATATCCGGCCGTGAAGGAGGCGGTTGAAAGACTGGGCGGCATCGCCTGGGCGGACCAAGTGGCGAATTTTATGTTGCAGTATAATGGTGACTTATTTACCGAAAAAGAACGGAAGCGTATCCTGTCGATCGTACAGATCGCGCTGTACAAAGGAGTCGGTCTCAAAGACTTGCGTTACAAAGACGGCCGATATCACGCGAGAGGGAATACTCCGCGACCCCCGTCTCCTCCACCTCCTCCAGCTCCTCCTGTAGCTCCTCCATTGATTCATAAGTTGAACCACCAATCCGAGCCTGCCGCGCGTCCGCGGGTACGCAAACGTCAACCCGGAGCTAAACCGGATCAGCGCGACAGCTGCGACCCTGCAATCAACACAACGACAGAGGCCATTAAAGACGCTATAGTTTTATCCAAAACTGGAATGATTCTGAAGGCGAGCATGGCCAAAGAGAACGTAACGGACCAAACGGAAGGGTTGGCAGTGAAAGCTGGCAGTGTGAAAGAAATACAAGTGAAAAAGCCCCTCAAACCAAAGGTGGTGACTACCACTCCGCAGAAAGATGAGAAGAAACTTCCCAAGAAAGCTCAAGAAGCTGACAAAAGCCAATTGAAGGAGGAGAAGAATAAAGACGTCAAAATGGAGACCGATCCTCCGATAGAGAAAGGTGATGACCCGGAGGAGAAGAAGAGGACCCGAAGTTTACCGCAACCAGAAGTCCGCCGTAGTCCTAGTGAAGAAAGAAAGGCTCGGGCCTTAGCCAAAATTCGCGGTGGTCGTCCCCAGAAGTCTATTCAAGCAGCAGCAGCAGTGATGGACGTGGCGAAGATACTGGCCAACGGGAAATTTCGATCGTCAAAGCCGTCCAAATTTTGCCGATGAGTGTTCCAGTCGTCATCGGTGTGTGTGTGGTGTTTTCCCATTTTTTTTTTACTTGTTTTAAACCGTGCAACGACAGAGACGCAATCAAGACATGCCAGTTTTAGAACCACTAATCATTATAATGAAGATCAATGTAATGATTCTATTGAGTGAACGGAGAAGCTATGAACGAGTCGAATAACAAAACAAAAAATGTGAGACACTTTGCAAAAATAATTCAACTTAACCTTAAAAAATAACTTACAAAAAATAGTTTTCATAATATGTTTGAATTTGGCTCGGAGGGTACGGCGAAAAGCAGCTCGGGGATTCTAAATTGTGTCGAAATTTGAATTATACCTATGAGTGCTGTTCACTAAGTGTAAATCTTTTTGGGGTACTTGTTCACTGGAGTGAACAACAAAAATTAAAACTAGCTTCTTCGTAAAATGTATCTTGTGTATTTCTTATTTGGCAGTTACGGCCTTATTGCAATCCTCGCAATATTGGTGTAGCTCCTCGTATTAATTTTTTTTTAGGAGATGAGGCTCTTATTATAGGTTAGTTTACGTTATTTTTTGTCTTGGCTCGAAATTCGCAAGAAGCCGAAAGTTTCATTTACACTACATTCTAGTATTGGGGACGTTAGGGCTACAGCAAAACTAAGGTGACAAATGGACGGTATCTAAAAAAAATACCCTTTTATGTTGAAAACGGTTTACTTCAGGCATAAGTTGAAAAATATTTACTAGGATATATATTTTGTGGCGTAAAATGTTGACAAATGTGGCACTTCCTTATTGATATCTGTGAAAGGACGTTGTGTGAACGTGAAAAATTTCCCTATCTTTTTAGCGGATATTGTTCGCTGTGTTTAACCCGTAGTTCTGTGCATATATAACTTTTTACGAATTTATTTTTACGGGTGGGGGAACAGCACACGCTCAGTTTTCACTCGTACCTAAATGGCAATGCCGTCAATACCGAAAAAATTTACGGTAGGCCCTAGAGTAGTCTAATATGTGATTAACCGGTTGATAGAATCATATTTCGCAGAAACTAAAACATGATTAAGATTATTCTTCGAAACGGGAATTTCAGTTTTGCAGAATTCCGTGTCGCCAAATCAAAATAATGACAATTTTCAGGATTGTTATGGACCCCTCGTATCGTTTCACGAGCGGCCGCGGGTGTCCAAAACCTACATTTTTATCGATTTAAAACGCCTGAAATACTCTACCGGTATTTCGCTTTAACTTTATTATTAGTGGATCATTAATAGCCCAGTAAATTAAAGATAGATTTAGCTAGAACCTGGAATTAATTCGAAGAAAGCTGAAAGTTGGCACATAAGTAGGTAGATACCAATGGGGTATGAAACTTGCTAAACGTTCCTTGGGCTAAGACGATAGCTTCCTCCGGTATATTGGAAAAAGGGCGTATATAAGTAACATATCATCCATACAAGTTGTAGTAGGGTGGCTAGTGGGTTGAATTGTTCACTTCAAAAAAAATATCTATGTTAGCAAGTTCAACCCCCTCCCCTCTGGGGGAAGAAGGGTGATTTAACCTCCCCCCCCCCCCCCCAACGGTTTTTTTTTTGGCTGTAACTCCTTAACCGCCAAGAAATCAAAAGCATAATGTGAAGCAAAGCGTTCAGCAAATTCAGAATAAGAGAGGTGATTAACGTCTTTTACGTAAAAGCAACCTTTGACACCCTACATCGTATTTAAAGTATATCGTCCTTCAGGTGTGCGAACGCTTCTTTTTTCACTTGGTTGTAATGGTGATTTTCGTGTTCAAATTGTTCTTTCGAGCCCTCTAATACCCCGAAACGGAACTGCTTAGGATTTTATGAAAGGTGGGGATCTATTCTGTCCATCATTCCTAGCCGATATGTTTGTTTGATAGGGACCGGCCTACGCTAATTAGACGGCGAAAGAGGTAATGGCTAGCGGCGAAAGCGTTTATGGTGATTTTCGAATTCAAAGTGCTCTTGCGAGCCCTCTTGCTGCCCGAAATGGACATGCTTAGAATTTTCTGAAAGGTGGGGGATCAATTTTTCCATAAATCTTAACCGTAATTGTTTAACTTAGATAGGGACCGTCCTATGCCCATTTAAAGGCGAAGTGTTAATGATGTAGCCGCGAAAGCGTATGTTGAGTTTCAAATTCAAAGTTCTCTGTGCGAGCTCTCTTAATAGCCCGAAATGGGCATGCTTAGGATATTCTGAAAGGTTGGGATCTCTTCTTTCCATCAATCCTAACAGAAATTGGCGTGTGTCGGGACCGTCCTATACGCCAGAGTAGCAAGCATTCCTATATTTGCTATATTTTCCTGTATTTGCGAGGTGCTCCTATGTATTCCTATATTTAAAAGAATTTCCTGCATTTGCCTACATTTCTCAATTTTTAACCCGGACCCGTTAGAGGGACACAAATCCTTCTCTTGTATTTGACTTGGTTTTCCTCGCTACACTACCGGATATAGTTTCTATGAAATAGTTTACCTTTTATTCGCTAGTCTTAAGGTGCGATGCCAGTGTCAGATGTGGCGTGTAGGTTATACCGAGCGCTCCGCTCCGTAAGTAACTGGCGCGAAAAGCTACTTTTCAGGTCTAATAGTGATGACGTGTGTGACGTAGACAACGTGTAAGCTCTGACGTAGAGCTTTCTCGTGCCCTTCAAGTTACGTGACTTGCCACTTCTGAGCTTCTCCTGTGTTTACCTCAAGAATGAAATGGGCGATGAACAAGTCAAAGGTGGAGAAAAAATTTAAATTACGGGTTGAGTTACTATTTTGAATTCGGAGGTAACATTGCAGTAGAAGATATCTAAAACAAAACCCACAAGGGTGATAGAACCCGCTAAGTTTCAGCCGATCAAAGTAGTGATATCAGAGTCTGCCACCAAGTTACTACATTAGTTGCCAAGCTATTCCCACTGAGTATTAGATCAAAGGTTAAATCAAAAACCTGACCATTGCTACTATCGGTAGCAATGGTCAAGTTTTTGATTTAACATGTGAGGTAATAGTCGGTGGGATTAGCTTGGCAACTAATGTAGTAACTTGGTGGCAGCCTTTTTGGCTCTGATATCACTACATTGACTGGCTGAAACTTGGCGGGTTCTTTCACCCTTTGTGGGTGTTGTTTTAGATATCACTTCTTTTGTAGTTTTTTTTGTGTTGCGTCTCATTTTTCTGTCGCATGATTTATTTTATATGAGCGGAATTTAGTCAGCAGTCAGTATATAGTAGTCAGTAGTCAGCTGAAATCAACGATCTTCATGCACTTTTATCACATTGATACAGTTTATGCACTTGATTGAAATAAAACTATTGCTTGCCAGGGCACAAAGACTGCACATTTCCAACAATTTCAAGCAGTTTCGCCGCATATTTATTTATCCTTATCGTGAAATACGCTCAACTCAGATAGAGCGTTTCAGATATACCAAAGATAGTGGCTATGCAACAACAATGCAGGAGTTAAATGACTTTCTCTTACAATGAAGTTACAATGAAGTGTGACAATGAACTTGGCGGGCGGACCACTAGCGTGGTCCTTGATAAGGCGTGTGGGGAAAAGGTTTAGCTGCTGTACCAATTAAATCAAAGCTAGGGTCGGTCGGTAGACAGTTTTTTTTTTACGGTACACTGTAAAGACTGATACAATTTTATGCCTTTTTAAAGCTATTTCTGTACAGCAACGTCGTGTTTGAGATGCCCGAGTAAATACTAAAACTTAAAAAAGTCACTAATTAGGCTACAGGGGAAAATGATAAGGTCGGTCGCAGGGGCATAAACTGGGGGGGGGGGGGGGGGGGCCCCCCCCCCCTCCCCTCCTCAGTTTTGTACCCGAACGCGAGTTCTTCAGTCTTGGGATCAGGGTTGGCTTTAGGTCACCCATAACCTCCGATGTTACACCACGGCTCGGATAATAATTGTAGCCAAGCTTCATTATTTTTTTTTCTAAGTTTAAGGAGACCAATTTTGTTCCTATATTTGTCCTATATTTTTGGGATGATATTCCTTTATTTTCTATTTAAAAAAATTGAATTTCACTTGCCAGCCTACCTACGCCCGTTTAAAGGTGTAGCTGTAGTTGGAGTAACGGCTAGGTTCAATTTCAAGTGCCATTGTAATGTTCATATTTGTATTTGTATTTGTATCCAAGCTAAACAATGTCGGTTAGCATTGATGGAAAGAATAGATCCCAACCTTTCAGAAAATCTTAAGCATGTCCATTTCGGGCATATTAGAGGGCTCGCAAGACCACTTTGAATTCCAAAATCAATATGCGCTTTCACCGCTTCACCATTACCTCTTCAACTTTAAATAGGCGTATAGGGCGGTTCCTATCTACGATAAACAATTTCGGTTACGATTGATGGAAAGAATCAATCCTAACCTTTCATAAAATCCTAAGCATGTCCATTGCGGGCTATTAGACGGGTCGGAAGAGCACTTTGAATTCGAAAATCACTATAACAACCAAGTGAAAAAAAGGAGCATTCGCGCGAAATAACGGTGATACTTTAAATTCGATATTGTGGAGTTCAAGGATTGCCTTTACGTAAAAGATGTACATCACCTTTCCTGTTTGGACTTGTGTGCTGAACGTTTTTTCGTCACATTATGGTTTTGTTTTGTTGATGGTTAAAGAGTTACGTATAGCCAAAAAAAAAATCTTTCTACGTGGAATAAATGGTCATTGGCCCCAGCACAAAAGATCCAACAGGTAAATACAGAAAACATGGGTATGGTACGTCGGCCAGTGGCGAACGAGATTGTAAGCAAGAAATATCCTGGAACTTAAGTCCAACAGACACATGTAGAATACATGCAATACGGGAAGATGTTTCGGGAACGTCCAGCAACAATGGTCTGGCGGCAACCATACCAACAAGGACCAAGTCAACAACTGGTTGTTCTCCGTAACAATTAGTAAAGACACACCGCTTTGCTCAATAATATATTATTTTTATATGTTTTAAACTTGGAGTATTACATCAAGTTATTATTAAAGTCTTCGTCTCCCATGTTAAAGCCACAATTTCTATGCTTAATCTCTCCGCCGTCTTTCAACATTTCCACTGAAATTAGGTATATGAGCTTTATGGGAATTGTCCAACACGTGTACCAACTTTAATTAATTTCCGATTTGTCACAATGGAGATCTGGACTTAAGCTGGAATCGTGAGTTTCAATTTTATCTTATACGGTGACGGGAAACTTCATGGTCACTCTTACACAATGGTTTCTACAGACTAAGCCATTGGTCGTAGAAAACTGGTTCTTAGAGCAATTGAAAGATCTACTTTCCAGATTCTACTCCCAGGGATGTGCCCTTTATAGAAATAGGTCCATTGGTCCTCCCGTTCCGGAATTACGGGGCCCTGAACGATCCGTTACATTGTTTTTAACATTGTTTTTATGCAACAATGCCAATTATCAAACAAACGCCAGACGCAAGGCGTGGACTGAAGATCAAATGCTAATAATGCACGTGAGTCAAGAATTTACCCGCACTATCAGGAAACGTGAAGAGGATCACTATCCTTATTACAAATTGGTTTTTAACTGCTTATGCATATAATGCATAAAGCAGTTATTGAAATACAGTCGGGGAGAAAAAGGGGCTTGCGTCGTGAGTCATTGTTTAATGACGTCACATCCCACTCCAGTCGTTTATTTGAACGGGTCATGTCTATCACCTTTAGCGTCTGGCGGAAGTGACTGAAATATTAGTCAATTTTTCATGATTTCGATTAGAAGACGTGCCAGCAAGTTGTAGGCGTTGTTATTGAAGAGTTTATGGTTAATTCGCTTACATATGAATGGTTGTAGGTCCTTGATTAAATTTTTTGCCAATTATGCTTCTGTATGAAAAAAAAAGTTGAACCGGAACTGGCCCAGCTTATTTCAGGTTTTGACAACATGCACGGAAAACGGATTTCTATCTGTTGTTGGGCTATTAGCGAACCACTGAAAAAAAATGGCGGCTACTTTACAGTTCGCCGGGAAGGCTGTCCTAGGATTCTACGCGTATTGGCAATTCGGGTAATTATGTGGCTCCTGCTAATCAAGTAATTATTGTATAATCGATTATTTAGTGTAATAGTTTGTTGTAGTATCAATTCGACAAAAGTGTGAGGTAACGGGATAGTGCATACAAGGTGTGTAGCTAACGAAATAAAGGCAGAATTATAAATTTATTCCACGATCACTTTCGATAGTAAAATAAACAATAGAGAGAACAAGTTAACTTTACGCGGCTTATGGGAAGAATAAGGGCTCCTCACCGATAGATCTCTCGTTGGGCTAGAATGACGTAAAATAATCAACTGAACAATATTTTCCCATACAATTTTTGGGGCAAAGGCTTCGTTTGGTCGTTAGAAATTATTGAAAGCCGCACTCTTTGCGCTGACGGACGAGTTGCCGCTTTCTTCCCATGTTCCCAGCTGATATTTTTTTCCCGTAAACAGTTCAGATAGGTGGGTTGTTATTGTCAGTTTCGTGTGGTTTTGTTGTTATTGTCGGTTAGGTTAGGTTAGGAACCGCCTTCGGCATTTCACTTGAGGTAATGAACTGGTTGGGGTTGGCATTTCACTTGTCGGACTTTACTTTAGTTTCATACTTTCCGGCGCGGCACGGTGCTAACTTTGGACATTCACCACGGCGAAACGGTGCGTTTGCCCCCAAAATGGAAGAGGAAAACATTACTCAGCAGGTAATTCTTAGTCCATTAAAAAAAAATCGGACGAGAGCCCGTTTTCTTCCCATGTTCCCTTCACGCACATGGCCCGAAGTTCGAAAAAAGACAAAAAAAACCTACCTTTAATTTTCACGGAAGGCACTACAAATGCATCGCAAATTGCGGAAACTCGTTAAATCATCATTATCATAACCTAACCAATTAACTGCCCCAGTATGAAATGCCAAACCCCAACCAGTTAACTACCTCAGTATGAAATGCCAAACCCCAAACTTACCTAACCTAACTGACAATAACAACAAAACCACACAAAACCACACGAAACTGATAATAACAACCCGCCTATCGGAACTGTTTACGGGAAAAAAAAAGGTGCCCTGCCGGCCCTGCGAGCGAACGCAAACACCGATTAGATGTACGGATTGTGGCGCTACAAATCGACCGTTTTAAGTCGTTTTAACACATTTCCCCGCTCTAAAACAACTGTTCCTGTATTTAGGAAAGTGTTGGAGCCATTTGGAATCAATATCGTAAAGATATCGAGTACATGCCTAATGTAAACTTTAGTCCAACAGAGAGCTTTGTCTTTCGTCTATGAAAATAATAATATTGCGATTTTTTGCGTAAGCAGTTTATGTATTTCTTTATGAAATTCTTGTTTAATAATGGTTTCTCGTCACTCTCCCGTGCTAAAGCTAAAATGTCCGTTGCGCATTTGGCTTGCCGTCCTATAGTCGCCGCTGAAAGAGAGATGCGGACAAACCAAAATCCAAAAGAAAGACTCGCACTGAATGAGCAAGCGAAGCGAGAGAAAGTCAGCACGTTTGCAACGAGTAAAGAAAACCAACTTGGTATTTCAAAATATCACGTATCATTAAACAAAAATGAAATAGTTTGATGTTAAAGTAAGGTTTAACTGATCCGAAATCAAAACAAACTTTCCTCTAAGGTTTCGTATACCGTAGTGTTCCTGTGCTGTTTAGTCCACGTGAAACCTTACTGCTGTATTCAACCATTAGACACGTAAATAAAATTAAAATCCAAGCTCCCTCATCGCCGCCAAAAAAGTTAAGGTATAATTGCAATGTTAAAACTTCTGGAAATTGGGGTGGCTAAAAAAAATGTACTGCGGGGCGGGGGAAAGGGGTTGATGCAAATTATCTAGGAGTTGATGTTGCTATTTTATATGCATCTAACACACGCTAGTGTGTCGCCGCCAAGTAACAGTAGATTATCCCATAGTAGACATCCGATTGTTAAAAATTGATTGTTAATGATAAAAAGGCGGCTCACTAGCAGACATGTGTCTATTAACTGCAAGCAACTGAAAGCATATTTTGGCATGTTGAGGATAAATCCCAATGCGGCAGAAATGTTTCAAATTTTGTAAAATGTAAGGGGAAGGGTCAGAGATTAAGAAAAACTAAAATTTAAAGGATGAGTGTCCACCAATCATAGAGAAAACGATGCGTCAATAACGTTGTTTTTATGTTACTGTCCAGCTAGCTAGCTAGCTGACTAGCTAATAAGATTTTTCCCATGTTAAATCCCATAGACTTTTTGCTCATGGCTACCGCAAAATTGCGAATGCCTACGTACCTGAATTTTTGCACACGGATGCATGGTGATCTGGGGATGGTCCTTTTGTTGGTTTGGGGGTTGTAGGGATCAGGACAAATGCGTGGGAGGGTTTTGAAATTTGCCACCGGCGAATTTAAATTTCGTTTCTTTTCCAAGTTGCAACCAAAGATTTTAAGCAACAATGGCTTGAACAATCAAGACTGGTCCTTAGATTTATTGTAAAAGCCTGGATTAACTAAAAACTGAACTGTAACGAAGGACAATATAAAGAAACATTAACGTTGCCGTGGATTGCGTAAGAATAAAGGGATGCACGTTAGATGAAGGTTACGCAACAATACGAGCATACACGAGCTAATGGGTTTTTTTTGTTAATAACCCCCCCCCCCCCCAAAAAAAAATGCTTCGCGTTCTGCTGTTTTAGTAACAGCGACCTTCGGGGGTTTCTGCATGACTAAATGTGAACGAAATCTTGAAAAATTAAGGGGAAGTTGCAGGGATAAACAAAACAACTGAAGGGGATGCGCTGATTGAGTGAGCGAAACGAACGAAATCAGCGATTGTTAGTCAGTGACCGAGGGTACACGGTACTATCTCAAGTCGACTTAAGTTCAAGTCGACGTGAGTTGAAGTCGATGCGAGTTCAAGTCGACTTAAGAAGGACCGTGTATCCACGTCAAAGCGACTTCACGTCGACTTCACTCAATCCACCTTCTCAAGTCGATATAAGAAGGTCAAAGCGACTTAAGAATGACCGTGTACCCTCTGTCGCATTAACTCGAGTCGCCCTAGCTTTCCCTAAGCACGCTGATTGGCTGGAAAAGGAGGGTCCCAAACGTCACTACAGTGAGGAGAAATTTGGCGCGAAGTATTATTTCCGCTTAAACACTGCAGTGAAAACAAGCGCCAAGGACGATTTCTCTTGCAAAACATCGACGTAAAATAGGCGTTTAATTTAGCCAATTTAAAAGCATCCTTTTGTTTGGTTTTGGTTTGTTTTGTATACGTACCAAGTCGGTTTTTTTAAGTGTATGCGTACTTACGAACAAAAGATTTAGTTTTTGACGTCTGTGTCTGGCCATTTTTTTTTTTGTGCGGCGGAGGGCAGGAGGAGGAGGGTGCGCAGTGGATTGACTGTTCAATTTTAATTACGACTTTCAGTAGTTTGAATTTGTTTGTTCAAACTAAAGTCACTACACGTAATATAAACAAAACGTAAAAAATTCCACAATTTTTTTATAATAAAACGTTAAAAAAAACTGGGATGTTTTCCAGTTATAATACAATGCCAATTAATGGACCGAGCGAACGAAGTGATATAGCTAGCGCTGGATTTAAAATTATAATGTAAGCTTCCATTTTGACAGGTTCGACAATACCTTTTTTACGTGAACTTGATTCAATCATTGGTGGTCATCAGCAGCGTGTACAGGCCCCGGGAGGGCATGGGCAACTTTTAGTAAAAGGTTAAAAAGGCTGTCCCTTTCTTAGCCGTTTTTGCTGTTTTAGGCCTTTTAGGCTTTATGGCCCTTTTCAGTCACTGGCGTACCAGTAAATGTCTGTATAAGCAGGCCATTTTTTTTTTACAGCATTGGCATTTTGCGAAGAGGGCATGGTCAATCCCCTCACCCCTATATGCACGGCACTGGCCGTCATCCCAAAACATGCGGCCTTTCTCGTTCTATAAACAAACTCCTGTCGTAGCAGGTTTCGAATACAAAAAATAGGGAAAAAATAAATAACAGAAACTTTTAGAAAACTTTATTTTCCTGACGATCAAAATCTAACTTATGCTAATGTTATCTGATGTCAGACTAACACTCCACCTAACTCATTAACCCCTCCGCCCTCCCCCCCCCCCAGAAAAAAAAATAAACTGTTTGCGAGAGTGGGAAAAAATCTATGTTTCCCAAGATTTACCCTTTCTTGCCACGGCATTTTTTTCCTAAATTTCCTCAACCATCACTGTCATTTTCGGGAAAAGAAGGGCCTTGAGATGCTTCGTTCTCATGTCGATTGTGGCACGTAAAACCTTCTAGAAGTTTCCGATCAGAATCACTCTAGCGCCATCGAGCGCATTGGCTTCGGCTAGGAGCGTGGCAAAACTCCAAAAGTACACCTTCCGTCAACAATTGCACCAGTATTAAGACTAACTCCACCAGTATTAAGATTTAACCTACTGAATGAATGAATTGATTGATTTCACAACTGAAAAGTGTTTACGGTAATCAACACGCATAAGACCAAAGTCTTTTTTAATAATGAAAAGATATGGGGAAAAAAAGAGGAAAAAGCAGGAAAAGAACAAACAGTAACACACCTAAATAAGCATTTGATAAAAATAAAACACATTTTGATCTGATTAGGCAATATAAAAGATGTAAAAAAAAAAACGTAAGACAGGCCAAAAATCACAGATAGTGAAAATATAAATTGCGCAACCCCGCGTAGGCAAAGTGGATGGCGGGGGAAAAAAAAGGAGAAAACAATTTTTTCCTTAATTTTTTTTGAAAATTTTACCGTTAACCTTTTTCTTTACTTTCGAAGTTCCTTCATCAACGCAAGG
>JAHWFP010050788.1:55729-66263 GCA_023313725.1 Lithobius niger | reverse complement strand
AATTGTACATTTGACTATTTCAATTAAAAATCACCAATTTTTATCTGTGTACATTTTAACAAGTAAAATGAAACTTAATCATATAACCCCTTTTTTTACAGCATACTTGACGTTTTTGTTTGTAACGGTATGGTGTCGCTCTATAAAAGTTTATGCATGCAGTCAATTGTTGCATGCACGAAGAATGGATCTGGAGTTTGCTGAGTGGCATTGTTCCCTAAATACAATGGTTAAAACAATGTAAAACAATCAACATGATCGTTTAGGGTCCCGTAACTCCGGAATGGATCGACCAATTGAAAAAGTGGTCCCTGTAAGGTTGAAGCCCAGGGAAATTTCTGGCTCGGATCACGTTTCACATTTCAGGTAGGTGAAGTAGTTTTTTCTGAAACCGTGTCAGCCAAAAAGAACAAGAACAACAACAAGAAGTGAACAGTTTTCAAATTTACGTGTTGCTTCCTACGTTTACTCTTGCACGAATTGCATAAAAGCTGGTGTAAAGTTTGGAAAAGTTGCTATCTACTATCTGGCCAAGTTTGGTCGAAATATATTGAATATAGAAACGGAGAAATTAATAGTTTTAATTTTGCTGGAGAGAGGACTTCCGTGTATGATACAGATGCAAGCCTATTTACGTTGCCTTTTGGACTTACATGTCAGACTGCCTGAGCAGTCCTGGGTTCGATTCCCCGCTCAGTCAGTCTGACATACAAGTCCAAAAGACAACGTAAATAGGTTTGCATCTGTATTTAGTTTGAGAGAATAGTCTGAAAAAAGAAAGAAA
The DNA here is from genome assembly GCA_023313725.1 of Lithobius niger. Taxonomy (NCBI): domain Eukaryota; kingdom Metazoa; phylum Arthropoda; class Chilopoda; order Lithobiomorpha; family Lithobiidae; genus Lithobius; species Lithobius niger. The sequence continues at coordinate 65,479 of JAHWFP010050788.1, read as the reverse complement.
GAAAAAAATAATTGCCTCAATTGGGACTTGAACCAAGTATTGCTCGCGTACTAGACCAGTTGGTGTAACCATTGCACTACTGGGTGGAGGGGACCTGAGTGTGATTAGAAGGTTACGTCCCGTTTCACCAAATCCCGTTTCGCCAAAATAATCCCGTTTTCCCAAAAAGAAAGCTGATTAAAAGCTTTTGCCTAAAGGGCAAATTCCGTTTCGCCAAATCTTGTTACGCCAGGATTGTCTTGATTGCCAGTATTTCATTGTAGATTGTCTGCTGTCTACTGTCAATGGAAATTGTAATTTGTAAATTGTATTTTGTATATTGTGAATTAAAACCTTTGAAAAGCTAAAATTTCACTGGACCATAGTACTATTGAAGAATGAATGATGGGGTTTTGGTGACCTTAATGATTTTGTCCACATCGTATTGAAGCAAATATTTAGGCTGCAGGGCCGTCTTGTTACCATTACTATGAACTTGTTTTACTTACATCTTGCAATATTTGTGGTAATTACATTAAACCTGATTTAAGCATTCATAGCAGAGATGCCTGTTTGCAAGTTGCGTGCAGCGCATTATTGTTTCATGCACACGTACGATAGCATCGCTAATTCTTGTTATTCTATATTTTTAGGACAGGGACCAGTGAAAAATTTAGAGGTGATAGCCATGGGAGCCAATGCGTTGCATCTTACATGGAAGCCACCATTAGGATCAAATGGCATTAATACTGGCTACCGAATCTATTACGAGAAATGTAAATATTATTCGTTTAAATATATCTCTCTGAACTTCTTCAAACAAATCGCTTTTGTAAAATAGTTTCGTTGTTCTATGGGGTTTCTTTGTTCGAATTTCCAATAATATTCGTCGGTATGCAGAGCAGAGCAGAATTTACGATGAGGCACACGAAGTCTGTGCCTACGGCTACCACACTTAAGGTAGTCCCCGATACTTCAAAGGTCCAACAGTTTGTGTGGCAGAATGCAGACCATGGTTGTTGTATTCACTTTCTGCATGCTTCTCTGTGTCTTTGGATCCAGAGTGCTACAGCGTTGGACGAAACGGTAGTTGCTCCCATTTCATTTCTTGGCTCCACAAAAGCAGAATGAAAAATAACCAAGTCCTAACCTGCACCGCAACATTGTTAGGGGTCCTTGGGTTTCCCTGAACAACATGTAAAGAAACCCTAGATGTTGAAGGGTATCAGGACAAGTGATCGACACCCAGCTGATCGACGGACAACTGGTCGACATCAAGTGATCGACAGTCAAGTGACCGCCATTGACATGTGATCGACAGGACATATGATTGACAGGACAAGTGATCGACAGGACATGTGATCGACAAGACCTGTGATCGAACATTGTATATATTACTAATGCTGTATTAACTATATAATGTAAAACTATACTAATAATACATACTAACCACATTAAAAAAGGTTACTGCTGTCCTCAAAACGGAACGAAAGCAAACCAAAAAAAAAAATGAAATGGACCGGAAAACTAGTTTTACGTTTCCATTTCTTAATTTCTAATTAAAAAAAAAGATTCATCACCTTGGCATAAGAGCTTGGCGTTTGATACCACGACTTCACATGGCCGAAAAGCTTGGCGGGAATCGTTAACAAGTTTTGTTTTGGCGTATGAATAAACTACTGCTATCTTAATTTTTAAATATGTAAATAAATCTCAACCCTTTGATGTGTGTCGCCCTGTTAAAGGGACGGCAACTGAACGGCCAAAAATTCCCAACGCGCAATGGAATCTTTGTGGAGGGTCCACTGGGGACCCCGAGCAAAGCGAGCCAGTGTCCTCATCTCTAAAGCAAGTGAACGCCGGTTCGAATCCCACAACTGACCCGAGTTACACATGGTACACTAAAAAATGTATCCAGTTTGGCATATGCAACAAAGGGTTAAGTCTCTTTTTCTTGACCCCCATCCGAAGCCACGTTAACCCTTTGTTGTGCATCATACTGTTAAAGGGATGGCAGCTAAACAGCCAAAATCTAAGTCCCAACACGCAATGGAAGCTTCGTGAGGATGCCCCAGGGACCCCGAGTAAAGCGAGCAGCAACAGCCCAGTGGTCAGCTTCGTCGTCTCCCAACCAAGTGAAGGCCAGTTCGAATTCCACGACCGACCTAAATAACACAATGGTACTGTAAAAAATAATAATAATAATAATGAGGTTTACCACTCGATGGTGGATGGTTGCCGGAAGGGTTGTGAGCCGCTTAGACCGTACCATTTCGATGTGGGGGGGAGGGGGATATTTAAGCTACAGTAGCTGGATCATGAGTTGCGTTTAAGGAATGGCCGAAGATCTTCTGTCAACAGTTCGCGACGAAAGCCACTCTCAGAATCCATGCAAACTGTTCTTGGGCGAAGAGCATTCCAAACGGGGACAACGCGATTAGCAAAAAAGTTTTTTCTACAATCTAGGCGCGAACCGTGCAATGCTAGTTTCCATATGTGTCCCCTGGTATTATAGTGGCTCGGGGCAAGGTCGAAAAATGGAAGATCCGCCGAAAGAAGATTGCGAAGAATTTTATAGGTTAGCATTAGATCGAATTTAAGTCTACGTAATTCCAGTAGCTCGAGACCAGTCCTGGATAGTCTTTCAACAAAGGATTAATGCAACAAACGATTAATGACAAATGATGATTAATGACAAATGATTAATTAATTCAACAAGGATTAATGCAACAATGCAACAAAGGATTAATAAAAACCTCCCGCCCTCCCTCCTCCGCCCCCGAAGAAAAAGTAAATACAAATATTAATAAACTACTGTTATCTTAATTTAAGATACACTCAATAATTATGCTGTTTTGTTCGCTTTTATTGGCGAGATCATTTTATTGCTAGGGCATGGTGGGAAGAGTTTGGGACGAGTCGATATTGTGATTGGCCCACTCTCAGTAATTGATTTACAGGAAAAAAAATACCAGTTTGTATATGTTAACTTAAGTAAAATTTTATTAAAATAAAAATTACATTTTTTTATTTGTTTTTTTTTCATAAAGATATAAAATGTTCGATCACAGAGCTTGTCGATCATTTGGCCGTCGATCACATGTCCTGTCGATCATTTGGACATCGATCACGTGTCCTGTCGATCACTTGTCCTGTCGATCATATGTCCTGTTGATCACATGTCCATGTCGATCACTTGGCTGTCGATCACCTGGTGTCGACTAGTTGTCCGTCGATCAGCTGGGTGTCGATCACTTGTCCATGAACCTGTTGAAGACTAGGTAGGCATTGTGCAGTTAGAGAGAAGGCAATACAGAATAATTGCTAGAAAATGAATGTGTGAAGTTAAACATCAATGTGAATGTGTGCATGTGTGAATGTGTACGGATATGTAGCTGAACAATTTTGACATTTTGTTGACTTGAAATACTCACTTTTTTTGTTTGTTGTTGATCCTTGTGGTCTTGGATTCCATGCCTAGCCCTCCCAACCCCTCCCTTCATTAACGCACTTCATTAACGCACTATTAACGCACTATGGGCTTTAAAGACATGTGGCCTAGGGAAACCAATGACCCTAACCACAGAAGAACATGATTGTGCCCTGATTGTTAGGGCTTGAGTCTCAACTGCGATCTCAGCGGCCCATCCTCAACTCCTTGTATGGATAGAAAAGGCAAAGGTTTTAAGCTGCATCTTTACTAACTTACGGTATTATGATGTCACCAGCATGGACTGTAACAATGTGCACAAATAGAATGCATTTTAGGCTCTGTGCACCAGCGAATGTGGTGTTCAATTATTATGTCAAGACCAATAAAAATAAATGGGGAGATTAGTTTTCCATTTCTCAGAACTACTTAATTTGGACAAAAAACCAACTTTGTATGGCATTGCAATATGACCATTGCAATATACACCAAGAGTGGTATATACGAGGATACGTCATAATACCAAGCTGTATGTATTTTGATGAGTGTTCGTTTTGCTACGAACCTGTAAACGTCCTTATTAAGTTTGTTATGCTCTGTATTTATTCATTTTGTATTTTGTGATCTAGTTGTGGGAACTGCATTAGAAATCGAAAGGACCCCAACGATTGCAGACCCACTATTGACTAGAGCAAAATTTGGCAGATTGGAACCAGACACAAGATATCTCGTTACTATTATTCCCATCAATTCCGAAGGGGAGGGAGAGTCTTCGTTCACTGAAGCCAAAACTACAATTTCCAAAGCGAGTCGTAAGTTGTTTTGCCTGTTTTTATTGTTTTAATGTTTGATGCTCAAAAACACTAAAGAGTTACTACTAGTTGTGTTGCACGAACTAAAGTTTCAACATGGCTTTTATTTGAAATCCAATTTTTCAGCTCCTGTGACAGACATTATTATATAGGATGGTTCTCAAAATGGGAAGGAGCAAAAACCAAAAAAAAAAGAAACTGCATAGTAATTCGTCCTTACTGATATGTATTTAAACTAATACATAATTACTAATGCGTATCCTAAAGCTAGAAAGGATGGGCAGGTGTTGGCAGTTGGTATCAGACAGCTTATTATGACAATTGCAAACAGTTTATTATGACAATTGCAAAGACTTATAATACGTACATAGGTTGATTTACATAACAGCTGGCCATTGGATGCAAGACAAAGGATAAACAAGATGTAAACAAAGTGCAAGGTGCACCAATTACCCAAACCCAATTACCCAGAGTGATAATCCACAATCATTCATAATTTTGGTCAGACTACTCCTATTCATCGCCATCTGTAGGGCAATCCGTGTTACTAATAATTTAGAATGCACAACGATGTGCTGGAATGGTTGCTTTTGGCACATTCATTCGGGGTATCGTGTTTCTATCTACAAAGATAAAACAGTGAAAGTTATCATACACCAGATTTAAAAGAAACACCATCGCAAAACAAATAATTGGAATAGAAGTAACGTTTTGTAAAAAGGTATTGGTTGTTCCTCTTAATTATGATTTACTGGGAGATGTGACGAGACCAGAGGAAGGAACTTAAACAACGTTTATTTTGTGCCATCTGTAAACCCAGATGATGGACGCCTATGACCAGATGTGATCACCTACAAGAGCACATATGAAACTAGACTTTAATTTTGGCCAGTTTACATTCCTTTTTGGCCTTGTTCACCTACAGAACAAAAACACTTCCACAAAACATGGAAAAGTTAGAATAAAACGACCCAAGAAAATGCTACTTAGGGACCAGTCATTATTTATTGCCGGGGGGCAGGGCATAGGAAATTGATGAGGTCATGAATTTTTCAGCTTCCGTCAAGAAGCGGGGGGGTCAAAAACACACTGACCACACTGGAAGAAAAAGTCATTTTTGACCTCAAAAAAGGCACTTTCAGTAGTCAAAATTTATAAAAACGCCGCAGCTTCTGGGGGATAAGCCTTCCCAGTCCCCCCCCCCCTCTGATGTGAGTGTTTACAAGGTTTTGAAGCTATTAGTACCAGTACTGCAAGCATAGTTTTTACACGGAACTTTGTAGAAAAGCCTTGGCACCTGGTTTCTCGGTTTCTTCTGTCTTTCAGGGGCTAACTATGTTGCGGATGTGCGCATACAAGCAAACGGTGTGTTCATCATACTTATTGTATGAATCTCGACACGATATGGGTGCAAGGAACATTTTATGGAACATTTTTAACCCAGCGTGTCTTTTCGTTAAAAACGAGACACGTTTTCTTACAACTAATGGTTACTGTCGATGTGGAGAGCTACTTATTTAATTTGGCTACAGTAGTAATCTTGGCTACAGGAAATCGTCTGCGGACAGTTTCAATAGGTATACAAAAAGCGCATTTTTTGGTGGGGCACACTATTTTTGGACCTTAATAAGGGGGGGGGGGGTCAAAATTATTTTCAGGGTCTCGTATGGGGGGTCATCGAAAATGTGGTGGTCACATTTTCATTTCCTCCGCCCTCCCCCCCTTCCCCTAGGCCATAAATAATGGCCGGTCCCTTACAAGTAAAGAGAAGAACAATTAAAAAGGTGTGGAATCAGCAAAAAGCAAGCCGGTTAAAAAATGACATCAAAGCATGTGACCACCTTGACCAGATTTGTTACAAAATATCTGGTCACGGTCGCATGCTTTGACGTCACTCTTACATGGTGTTTTGGATCCCTTTTGATGAATACACATGCTCTTAATTGTTCTGCTTTTTATTTGCAAGTAGCCGTTCTTTGGGACGTTTTATTGCAAGTGTTTTTGTTCTGCAGGTGAACAAGGCCAAATAGGAATGTAAACTGGCCAAAAGTAAAAGTATGTTTTCATATAAGCTTTTGTGGGAGTTCACGTCTGGACAAGGGCGTTCATCATCTGAGAACTCCTTGCCTGCAAATGTAATCAATCTAAACCCATTCCAGGTGGTTGAGTGTATAGGTAGGTTGGCTATTTTGTTCCATGAACAGAAGCAAAACTATCAGATTGAAATTATTATTTTTCTTCGTGGACTATGCATGTTTGGATGAGGTGGCACATGCATGCACTCTTACTTTGACTCACAACAAGGCATGTGCACAGGTTTCATCCAACTCTTTTACAGCCATTTCCGACTGTGCCACGATGTGGTTGCTGTTCAAGGCCGCGAGTCTGAATTATTACCCATTAGTACGAACCCATTAGTACGAACTTATTTCAATTGTGTCTTTTTGAGTGGAGTTTGCATTTTAACCTGGCCATTCGTTTAATTCGAACTTGTCCCTCTTATCATCTCAAATTAGCAACGTGATGAGCTTAAATAAATTTGCTGTGGTCAGCCATTTTAGCACGTCCTTTCATTGCATCCGCTAAGTCTAATACTACAGTGTGCCAAAAATGCTCTGCTTTCCTTATTATTTCACACAGGTCAACATTCATTTTATCACTCCTTTGCAAGACTTTCCTCAGATGTGGTTTAGAATACTGTTCTCGAACAAGTATCACTCACTTCTCCCAGCCTACAAAGTGGTATAACTGGGCTCCACGGCGTTCTATGACTTACCGTTAGGATACAGACGACCAAGTCAAATTGGGATTAAATCCCCGTGCCTCGCTCAAGGCCAGCATTTTTTTTTTTGATATCTGTCGTCCCTGTACCTCCATTTGAAATAGTTCCAGAAAATTCTTCAGAATATCTTCCACCCGTCTCATTTTAAAATGGATTTATCGTAAAGGACTTAATAAAAGTAGGTGACTAAAGTCTTTGTGACTGTACTTCGAGGAAAGTTGATGTGTATCTCGTATGGAAAGTACGTTCTTTTAACGTGACTTCTTTCTGGGGGCCTATTCGAACTCCGTATGAACTCCTGGGTGCTATTATCCCAGATTATTTTTGCTTTGTTGCTGACCAGGGTACAGTATAAAGGGAATGTCACTCTCATTCTACCAATAGTGGACATTTGGGTAGAATGCTAATTTGGGCTCTAATTTGGCGCTAATTTGGGCGAATTTAGCACCTAACTTTCAACAATTTATGCCAGAGGGTTCCATCGTCAATGAACCATAGTTAAGTATCATTGACGTTCCTGAACATCGTCATGGCGATGGAAACTATAGTTAACGTTGCTAGAACAAAAATGATCACGACAAGAATACTTAATTCGTCCCTTAAAATGGTAGGGTAACATCCATTACATGCTATAAATTAATTTTAACTGGAACTGGTTAATAAAGTTTCCTTAGTTTATTCCAGCATTCAGTTTTTAGTTCGTGAAGCTACCAGTTCAGCTAAATGTAACCAATGGCCTTGTGTTACGAGAAGCTAGTCGGTCCGGATGAACCTTCATCCGTGGTTGAAATTTCTTGTAACGAACTGAAAACGGTTTGAATCGAACATGGAATAAAAACTCCTTCAACTTCAAGTAATTTGTCAGTTTCCAAAGGTATTATGTGCAAGGGTAGTTATCGATAATTTTTTGGAGCATGAAAGTTTTTGCTCCCATTAAACTCGTGAGTGCTTGTGTTGGCCATTTATTAAGATTAAAAGCTTATTGCCAACTCAAGCAGGAACGAGTTTAAGGGAGCAAAAACTTGAGTGCTCCAAAAAGATCGATAACTACCCGCTGCTGGAGGAATATTTAATCAGAGTTTCTCGAGAGAATTACTTTATCAGTTATTAATAAATCAATTGCAAACATTTATGGGTGTATGTAAGAATTTCTGCATTTTGTATTAATGTTGTTGTACTTTTATTAATTTTTTAGTGAGTTTATTATTTGAGGCTTACATAAAATACGTAGCCCTTCACTTTCGTAGTTTCAGTTTCTTTTTTTTTTTAATGCGCTTCAGTGTGCAGACGTTCGCAGGTTGAATCTCAATAGAAACGATCACAGAATGTCACTAAAAATCTTTAATTTACGTGTTAGTAAATTATACTAAATATTTTGTAGCAGTTAAATCAGCTATACACTTTTACATCCATATTCGTTATTTATTTGTATTTATTTAATCGCAGATCTCTTTGCTGCTGCGCTGTTGGAAGCCCAGCCAACTCCCGTCTAAGCTTTAGTCCAAAGACCTTGGAATAGTAGTAGTATAGTCTGTTGCTTTAGTCTGTTGCTCGCTGTCTTGGTTGCTATGGAAACGAATTCATGCTAGCTATTAAATACGGTTAAAATAACTTACAAGTGAGAATTCCTGGAGTGAAGGAAGGATTTATTATGGTGTAATGCGTTACCGACAGCAGTAGTAACTAGTAAACGAATCGGGCCTAACGATCAATTCTGTCACCATGTTTCGAATTACAGCACTCGCTAGTTAGCAGCAGTCGGAACCAGTAGTAGTTTTAGAAATCGACGTCCCATCAAACACAAATCAAATGTAGCCTAACTTATACCGATCTCACTTAACTCAATTTATCGTCTCATTCTTTAATACGGAATGAATTAAGTCCTTTTAGCACGTTTAAGTTTGTGACTCTGGGTTAGTATGTTGCCAACTATAACTTTGATTATCACTTATTGCACAAGATCATCCGCTTTTTACGTCACAGCGCCTATCAGAATATGTGGGCTGTGGTTGGCTGATGTGCCAAAAAAAAACCTTTCCTATTGGCTAAAAAAACGAGGGAGATAGTCACTGTTATCATGGTTGAATGACGCTATCGATGCTGCCAATTTTTTATTTCAAATTTTCCGTTCACTCCGATGGGTTTACTTGGTGGTTTTTGTAGGTAAAGAAATGCACAGGGATGATAAAAAGAACACTAAAAAACACCACGAATTAACCGAGTAAAACAGTACCTTATATTTCAACGCAAAAGTAAGTTGGCTTCATTTTTCGAAGACTAAAACAAAAAAATATAAAAAATTTGGCCTTGAATTATAAGGTACTGTTTTACTCGTTTAATGCGTGGTGCTTTTTAGTGTTCTTTTGCTTGGTTGGTACGATGCAATGCTGTCTTGGAAAAGTGTTACATTTCGCCCTCTAGTGCCGTTGATAAAAGGAGGTACTATTTTACTCCAAGTCTTTCGAGAAGTGGCATTACCTGCTTATGCGCCCTGGTTGTGGCTAACAACTCGAAGAGTGATTCAAAACGACCCGAGTTATGATGCTTACCAGGGGCACGTAGACAACAAGGAGTGAAGCTGTTTAACTGATCTCATCTAGTATTTCAATGTCTCGTTCTTTTATCTAGCATTTCAATGTCTCGCTCTTTTATCTAGCATTTCAATGTCTCGTTCTTTTATCTAGCATTTCAATGTCTCGCTCTTTTATCTAGCATTTCAATGTCTCGTTCTTTTATCTAGCATTTCA
>JAHWFP010050788.1:0-55719 GCA_023313725.1 Lithobius niger | reverse complement strand
TCTTTTATCTAGCATTTCAATGTCTCGTTCTTTTATCTAGCATTTCAATGTCTCGTTCTTTTATCTAGCATTTCAATGTCTCGTTCTTTTATCTAGCATTTCAATGTCTCGTTCTTTTACCTAGCATTTCAATGTCTCGTTCTTTTAAATCGTAGCTAGTATACTGAAGAAGAAAATTTTACTGCTGCCTAGAATCGAAGCAGCATCCTATCGTTCTCAGATCTATAATCAAACGGATTTTACTAAGATACGATCACCTGAAAGTCACTGAACAACTTTTTTATCTCTCCAGCTTGCCTGCAAATGAATTTTGTATTGCTGTATTTGCCAAAATGCCGCCAAGTTGGCTGCTGTTCCCGTCATACGCTATGGTCCTGTATACTGGTCAGCACGTCTTGTTTTTAACGGAACTAACTCTTTATAAACTCCTGGTAACCTACTACGTCTTCCAGTAATGGCCGCAATAGCACTAGTCTAATAGCACTAGCCGCAATAGTCCATCCATGGGAATCTCTCTTCCACCAACCGTTCTGCAAACACCGGGAATTCTTTCACGAACTACTTGGACCTTATCGATTTTTTTATTTGGGGATTTGGGTGGGTGTAGTTCACTAGATTAGAAAGTTAACTAGATATTACATTTTACCTCTTCCACGCCTGCGCAGGAAGTGAAGCTACTAACGCCTCTGCTAATATATTACGTGCGAAGCAGCATGGAGGTAAAGCAATATGAGAGGTATGAGTAGCCGCAACTCGGCCAGGACCCCGCACATTCTTGAAAGAGGTACGATGCGAACTTTCTGACCTATGGTAGTTGTTAATAAGCCACTGCTAATCACCGTTATTTTGTTTATTACGTGCTATTCTGTAATTCCGATTGCTACACTATAGAAATAGAATCAAAATGTGACATAGCGTATCGAGGCGACGTTTGTCCTGATAGCCTAGCTTTGAAGAGGTTCAAATTACGTGCAGCCTGCTACGTGCTATCAAGTCTACGATTGTATTTACAGAAACATGCGGTCAAGCTTTCCGTGTCTCCAGATTATGCAAGGTTATGTAAGACTTTCCCCTTATGCAGTGCCGGACTGGCCAGGTCTGCTAGTCGGCGATCGCCGACGGCCCCCACAGGGGCCTCGAGCCAGGACGCAAGATCTGTGAATGTGTGGGCAGGAAGTTGAAAAAGGAAGTAGGCAGGCCTCACGAAGTGACGTGCGGCTGAGACTACGGAGAGCAGCAGACGTGCTTCCTGTCGCTGCCAACTCCAGTGCACACTTCGCATTCTTTTTCGGTGAAAAAGGGCAAAAAAAAAAAAGCACAGCCAATAGAGCAGTGACATTTGTTGCCATATTGGCACCAGATTGGCACCAGTATGGGTTTTGGAGGGCATAACTACGAGGTGCACTGCATGAAAATGGAGGGAAAAACAACGGAAGAGCGGATTTCTTAGGCTTAAAATAACGTTGTTTTCTCCAACAACAAAAATCGCGCGTTTTAGGTTTAAGAAATCACTCTTCACAGAATCGGCTTCAGTATGACGCCCTTCTGTTTCTCTCTGCAGTGCCCCTTGCAGCTAACCCATTAAGGCTCCAGCATACAGTTATATACAATAATACTACGTCGTGTCACTGCTCTATTAGAATTAAGCGTAAATTTTTTTTTGCATTGATTTGCTAGGGGTAACGTTAAGGTATTTTAAAATAATAACTTCTACTATATAAAGGGATGGGGTGCCTTTTTCATTGAGTACAGGGCCGTAGAGACTAGTGGGTGTCGGGGAGTTTCCCCCGTCTCCGTCCGAGAAGACGCAGAGTTGTCAATTTCGAGTTGTCGTGTTGCAAAATCGGATAAATTTTCAGTGCAAATTCACTTTTCCGTGAATACTGGTTAATACTGGTCATCATCATTCGGTTAGTTTGAAAGTAAGTTTATGATGCGAATTTTTTACCATTGGCTTTCGCAACACTTCTGTGTAGCATGCGAAAAACTGAAACGCTGCTCTTGATCGTTTCTGGTAGCTTTCCTGCAGTTCTCCTCCCAGCCACGAGACTGGAGGAACGATAATTAATTAATTAATCATCTTACCTCCAAGCACGAAACTGGCTCCGAAATTGAGGGCAAAAACAGCCCTAAGATCCCCTAAATCAAGGAAGAAAAAATGAAAATGAGATATGTCGATTTCAAATGTGGAAGTTTTTATCCAATAAATACCTCAAATTGTTTTGTATAAAACTGAGTAAAAGGTTTCATATTTCGATGTTCCTTTTTTTCATAAGCATGTTGCTGCTTTAAAATGTGGAAATTTTTTCCAATAATACCTCTAGGCCTAGTCGTCTGGGATAAAACTGAAAGAGATTTCATTACGTTTCACCTTTCGTTAGTCTATTTTTTAAAAATTTCTGCCTTCGGCAGGGGGCACGAAAAATCTCGTCATTCATTATGGCCTAAAAATCTAAGCTGAACGCGATTAATTTAATTTGCAAAGAAAATGTCTAAAAAAAAAACATGATTTCGTCATAATTCAGTTTTTCCGAAACCTGCCGTCCTGAAGAACGAATAAGAAAAATTGCCAAAAATTGCTTGACAATTTGTTGCAAATGCACCGCGTTCACTGGAAGCCAGAAAATGGGAGAAACAGGCACTAAAATACCGTAAAATGCTTCAGCTTTCGGGGGCCCGCTTTGTTTTCCGGACTCTTTCAAAGGCAAAATCGTATGAAGAGTTGGCAAAATATAGGGGGCCCTTAATATAAATATAAGGGGTGGTGGATCCGTGCCGAGGGCCCTCAGGGGGACAGGTCCGACAATGCATGAAAATAAAAAGTAATTAAAGGAACATTACAGACTTCTAAAGAGGGAAGGGGACGGTTGCCCCATCTTATTTCCTCCCCCCCCCCTCTGGTAGATTCGCCAGTCAGCGTATCCTATACTATAAGAGAGAGTTCCCCAGGAAAACGGTAGAGCTGAACGCGAGAGTGACCGACGGAGCGAGCGCGAGCTTCTGAGATCGCCCACTAGCTGCCACTACTAACAACTCGCTCTCAAACAAAACCACTATCAAAACGATACTAGGACCAAAGTAGCGTAGGACGCTACTTTTTGGTATGTACGCTAAGAGATGCTCAACAGGACGGAGTTGAGCATCTCTTAGCGTACGTACAAAAAAATGCATCTTACCGTTCCAGTTCAAACGACTGCAGTTCCCGATCTGCCTCGCTGTTGCCATAACGATCAACAAATCCCAGGGACAGTCACTCCCACTTACTGGAATCGACTTGCGAGAACAATGTTTTTCTTATGGCCAGCTGTATGTGGCAGCATCAAGAGCTTCAAACCCAACAAAATTATACATATTGCCAGATCATGATAAAACAACAAGAAATGTTGTTTACAAACAAGTTTTGCAGTGACTTAACCACACTTCCCCGCATTAGGATCCCGGGCGAAGCCAGGTACTACAGCTAGTTTCTTATAACTGGAGGAAGGCTAACATCGGCGTTTGCATTATGCTTTGTGCCCTACGAAAGCTGATGATAGCGACTGTCAATAGTTGGCCAACTGCGAGAGGGAATGATATACTGGATATAATTACTGGCGTGGTTATCAAAGCAAACAGGAAAACAGAACATTTAGTGCTGTCCCCCGTTTAACTTCAACTGATTCTACTATTGATGGCGATGAAAGGAAATGGTGGACAATGAATAGAGTAGTGTTTCTGCCTCACCCTGTACTGTCAGTATTGCCACTTATTTATTTGCTATTTTTCACCCTGCATTGTTATAGGGAGTCGTTGGAGTTACATGTCGGGTGAGGATCCTTCTTGTTGTATTTTGGTTACAGCTCCATCAAAGCCTACTTTTACCTGGAGCCCTTTACCACTGGACAGTCATGGCAAATGTGGCATTGAAGTGACGTGGCTACCATATTTTGAGAATAAGGTAACAATTTCAATATGACTTTACATTAGTACAGGGCAAGTTGAGCCAATGTGACGTCGTGCTTATCAGTTTACGAGTATAGTGTTTACCTTCCCTATATACGTATCACCTTTTGCGCATCAATAGACGACTTGTGAACTATTATTTTCCCAAGTAGTCAGTCGTGAGATTCGATCTAGCGTTCACTTGGCTGGTAGCCGTTCACTGTAACCACCGGGTAGTGCTTGGTCACGTTGTTCGGGGGTCCCCTGGAGATCCCCTCAGAAGGTTTGCGGTGCGTGCTGGGACTTAGTTATTTTTCTATCAGTTTGGAAGCTTGCTATGAAAGTCTTCTGCTGACGGGAAAGACTTAATCAAACTGTGTATAGGTTAATGATGCAGTGGTGCCCTTCCCTCATGGAGTAGCTGAGGAGTTCCCCCAATAAAATAAACTCCCCCCCCCATCAAAAAAATTTCGATTGAAATGACGGTATAATTTATTGAAGAATAATTACTAAACGATCGACCTATGTACAGAGGTCCAGTTATTTGGAGTGGGTAAATTCCAGCGTTGGGAAAATTTTTTTGAGGTCGCTTCATCGTTTGTTAATTTTATTTTTTAACATTTCATTCAATCATTCAATAGACAAAATTCAATAAAATTATAAAACGACCTAAAAAAAATTTTCCCTGGATTGGAGTTGAGGAGTTGCTCCTCACAGTACCCTCTCCCCCTCCCCCCTGTGGGCACCCCTGTAATTGATGCCTGCAACACCCCTCTCTTTTTCAGAGGGGCGTCGGACGAGCGTCTAACTGGAAAATCGTCTAATGGGATAATTGGCTAATATCTGCAATTCTGCAGATTATCGTCTAATGGAAAATCATCTAAACGGAATATCGTATAATGGATAATCGTATAATGAATAAACGTCTAATTGGATAAACGTCTAAATACGGTTTCTGATGTTATATGTATAGCCGCAGCGAGCGAGGCAGGGACATTAGACGATTTTCCATTATACGAATTTCCTGTTAGACGACTTTCTGTTATACGGTATACGTTCTTCCAATTAGCGGTTTTCCAGTTAGACGATTATCCCTCGCCCCTTTTCCGGACAGTTCGATAACGGGAGGAGGAGGATGATCTGAATCCGTGAAGTACCATTTAGACCAAATTTTCCTCCCATCCAAACGTGCTTTAGTAAAACACGTTATAGAATAAAAAAAAAAAAACATCAGTGCTTCGGTTGGTTGGTCAGATAGTTAAAGTGACCTTTTTATTTATTTTTTTTTTTTTTGGATTCCTCTTGGTTGAGTGACATTACCAATTTCTAAGGCAGATTTGTTTTAATTTTGTTGGCAATTTGTCGCTACTACTTTTGGTTTTGAATGGATATTATTTCTTGCAAATATGTTTTTCATTCACTCTTTTTATACTTCAACAAACAGCAAAAGCAAACCACAAAATTACAGTTCGGTTAGGCCTTAATGTTCGAAGAGAAACAAAAATGCCAGATTAGACTAAATTTCTGTGGGGTGGGAGAAGGGGGGGAGAGAAGAGCCCATTGTGCCTTAACCTATCCTAAAAACCTTTAAAGGAAGCAGACTAAAACTGTCATTTTCATTTTTTCGTACTCTCGTTTTCTAAAAAAGAGCCACAACAATACACATCTTTTTCACCAATCCGAGAAAAAAAATCAAGTTAACTTTTTTTCTGTCGTAAATCATCTCAAGCAGACTAATGCTTGTATGAATGAAACCGCTCAGCTTTTTCATTTGACTAAACCCCGATTCTAGAAAGAATGTTGTCCATATATGCACATCTCACTGTTCTAATAGGAAGAAATCAGTGGTGGCGCCACGGGGGGGGGGGAGGCGAGAGCCCCCCGTCGGGGAAGCCTTGCCCCCCTGTCGGGGAGTAACCGATATTGTCGTCGGGGAACAGCTGGAAGACTGAGCCACACGACGACATAAAATTCATAAAAATTTGTGAAGGAAAAGCTCAAAATAGTTTCTTGTTTTGCTTGAGTAGTCCTCATCACCTCCATATTTAAGAGCTGTCTTATAGTTAATGCAGAAACGTTAACTAAATATGTACAAAACAAAAGTTGTGAAGGATTCTAGTTCAAGTTTTCGTCATTCGAATTCGTGATACCAATGAACTGAGCGAAAATCGTGTACAGTAAGTGGCTAAACTGAAAATTGATTTGCTGCGTTAGACCGTCAACGCCATGATTTGACAGGCATTTTAGTTATGAGACACGTTTGGGATACCAATGTCTTACCAGTTATTTCTAAAAGGAGAAGGCTCGATTTTAAAAGCCCATCGCCCAACACGAATGACGGCCAACTGTGTGTTCTTGCTATGGTTAAATATTTTTCAAACCTAAATTACTCAGTGTTAGATAACGTTAAGTTAATAATATTTAAAAAATTTAATTCATCAGTTAATTTAATTTGTAAATAAAATGTGTAAAAAAAAACCCAGAATTTTGGTCACAATTATGTTTTTACGACCTCTCATGCTAAAGAATGTTTACGAAAAACATCCGACATTTGCTTAACAATGTGGTGCAAACGTGTCTCGGAAAGCCCAAAATAGGCCCTCAGATAGCGTAAAATGCTTACAGCACTCCCCCACACCCCCTAGCTGGTTTCGCCAGGCCCCTGCTAAAGTAGTACAAATATAAACAAAATATGTTCGTTTTCTTTGCCCCCCTGTCGGGGAATCATTGCCCCCCTATCTGGAATTGGCTGGCGCCACTACTGGAAGAAATACGTTACAGATAGCTCGCTTCTGTTCGATCCATCGTTCGCTACAAGGTGAATTACGTGCATCGAATGATGGATCGTCCAGAAGTGAACAATCCATAATACAATAAAATTCTACTATAGAACAGTGAGATGTCCATATATAAGGTAAACGGTTCTTTTTTCAACCAGGGTGTAGACACTTTCAAAGCGGAAAGAAGTGTATTAAAATCAAAGGAAAAGCCGCGGATGCGAACTGGGAAACCCAATTCATCGCAGAGAGATATTGAATATGCAAAATGGATGTTAGAGCTGTTGAAAAAGACAGTCTCTTACACTGCCCGCTCACCCAGACCGCATGTGTCCTCGATAGTCTGTAGTGGCAGAACTACAGTGCCCCAATACCCGTAATGTCAAGAGCAAGGGGGGGGGTATGGGGAGGGAAGCAGCAGCAAAAGGGGAGGGGGGGACACCAGCCATCCACCCTCATTCGTGTCAGCAATTAGTGAAAGATACTAAATTGAAATAGGTTGATGAAAATCTCAATAAAACTAATACGTAACTGAGATACGTAACTGAGCTATACAGTTACGTTATGTAAATAATATTTTCTAGCCAGGTAATTTATTTAAATTCAGCTTCGCGTTGTGGTATTTTTTTCCTCTCCCCGTTATTACGTCACCTCTTCGGTTCACAAGAAGTAATACGTCTCTAAGCCGTAATAAAATATTTGCGCGCTTCCTTACATTATTGCGGGTCCACGTAATTATGTTGCAAGTGGGCCCAAATACACGTGGTTCCGTCCTGATCACACCAACTTACTCAAACAAAGAAGCCTAGCTCTGCTACGACATAACCACCATGACCACTCACCAAATGCATTGTTTTAAAAACGTTAATTTTTTTTTCTGAGATTTTTAAAATTTTGGACGAAACCTGAAGGGAACTTCACGTTTTCACGCCATGTCTGATGTGTATGTCTCGTCGTTTGTTCAGTGTTGCACACACTTTTTAACAAATCACTTGCCTTAACCCATGGGGGTAAACAGGTCGGAAAGCCATCATATCAGCTTGATTGGTGATAAAATATGCATACAATTGATGCATACCTATTTATGTTGCCTTTTGGACTTAAATGTAAGACTGTCTGAAGACAATTGAGCAGTCAGACTGCCTGAGCGGTCTGAAAGACCGATGGATCCAGGCATGCAGTCTGACATTTAATTCCGAAAGGCAGCGTGAATAGGTTTGCGTCTGTATTTATAAACGCGCCCACGATTTTTTATTTTGTGGGGATGGGGGAGGCGAAAATAATTGGAATACGGAATAGGGTTCGAGAATTTAGCTAAGAGGTCTAAGGAATTCTAAGAAGTTGCTTTAAGTTCCTCGGAACAACCTAACCTTTTTGTCTTGAAACATGTAAAAGCCAGGTTTCAGACTTTTTTCAATTACAGTAATTGTCCTATTTGTTTACGTTTGCCGAATTTTACTCTTAACTTCGGGTGCACCATCCCCTTAGCGCAAATACACAATAAACTTAAATCCAAGGACGAAAAGCAAGCTTTGATAGGGTTCCCTGGGCACCCGAGATAGGCGAGAAAAGCCATCCCCATCTGTCCCTTGCTTCACGGGAACAAACTGGCGGAAAAGAACTTCAAAACAAGAAATATGAATGGTATACATAACTAACCAGTTGGTAAATAACATCACAATAAATCCTTTAATTTATCAAGGAGCTCCAATTAGTATCCTGTTGCTCCAATTCCTGTACTTATTGTTGAAATTTTGCGCGTAATTCTCACTGCTAATTTCGATGTTCCTCTCAGGTTTTAGTAAGCAATAATCAATCGTTACTTTCACCATTGATAAATTGAACCAAAAGCCTTCCCGCCCCTACTTTTCACGGTATTTCCCATTAATGTAAGACTCCCATCGGAAGATGTTCTTAACATACGTGAAATTTTTTTTTAAATACAAAAATACTGTAGTAGTAAAACTAGAGGTTCCATTCACTTGAAGAATGATTAAAGGACTGATTTCGGTGTTCTAAAACAAGACTATCTGCTTAGCGACTACTTTTTCTATTTTTTTTTTGCTTTAATTTAATGACTGACACAGAAAAAAGAAACACATAGATGTTTTGTAAATATACATGAAAGAGCATAAAAAAATTCAAAACAATTCTGTCAAATTTGGAGCATCTATTGAATAGGTAAACTGCTCAGGTTTTTTGCTCTCGTTCATTATAATTTGAACTTTAGGACCAGAAAGACCACTAATCCCCTCTGGTGATGTGTAAGAAGTCGATGGCCTTGCATAGCCTAGCGATCATGATCTTGGTCTTCGAACCAAGAGGATATTAGATCTAATCGCATTCTCGGTCAAATTTACGCACTGTACTTTACAAACAACCCTTCCAGTCTTATGTCTTGGCACTGAAGGGTTTAATATCAAGAAATTAAACGAATGTAGCTGTTTCTTAAACAGTTGGTTATTGTTAATCAATTAAGTGTCAGGGACAGTGTACAGTTCAGCACACTACAGTCCAGTAAACTAAGGCCCCCCCAGTGATGAAACTCGAACTTCACAAGAGTCCCTTGGAATCAGAGAAGCGAACAATGCACAGCCAAGTGATCAGAGCTTGGTCTCTGAATGCAGAGATTACAAGATCGAAAGATGTTCCCCGTTAGAAAAAAAAAAGGCTCCTATAGTGTTCGCGGCCTATCTTGAGTTCTCCGCAGAACGAACACAGATAATCGATTGTACGTTTTTAGTAGCAGTTTGCCTTGTTGATATCCAAGATGGTTACAAAAACAATGGCGGCCGTCGATTAAAGCCGCCCTCTCCAGGAAGACGTCCTCGCTCATAAAATACTCGCAGGACTCATGATGCGCCGCGCACACAATAGAGTAGTTGTGGCCCTGAAGAGAGGAAATCTAAAGGCTTCGCTGCAGTGACAATGATTTAATAAGTGTAAAACTTATCAACCTTTACGTTTTCAGGGACTCCCAGGTTCTCATTTCTATACGCAGTATCGGAAAAAAGGTAATATCATTCCCCATCATTTATTGTCGTTAAATTAGGTGAGTACCCAACAAAAATAACAAAATTGTGTACCAAAGCACTGAAACAGTGCTCAATGCACTGATTTACTGTGGTTTTGTTGTTGTAGTGTGTAATCTGTGTAATCGGTCATTCTGAATCGTATTCGCAGGGGAAATTAACTGGGAAAAGACGGAGTACGAGTTTGATGATCTTACAATGGAAATTAAAGCTCTCACGAACAACACTGTGTACGAGATGCAGGTCGTCGCAGTTGAAGGAGAATATTACACACCAAGTGACATCCAAGAAATTGTGACAGGAAAAACAGGTAAGAAATGAAAAGTATTTTGCAATCACCACAAAGTTTCAGATCCGTAAATTTGAAACAACCTTCCACTCTGCTGGACTCAATGCTTCAGAGCCCGTGAAGTAGATCAGGTCCAAGACAACTATTATCTAAACCTGCGCAATACAAACGAGTTAGCGTTTAGAATTTTTAAACGACATCCAAGTAAATAATTAAGTCTGGCAAATATTTAGTAAATCATTGCTGCACCGATTCGACTGATCAACGTCCTTAATCAAATGAGGTGACCAAACCAGGCTTGCGTATTCAAGAATTTGTTTTTCAAAACGCCCAAAAGGCCCAAAAATTATTTTCCGGTTCCTAGCGGATAAATGCCTGTCTGATCATAGCAACTCTTTGCGTTGAAACTTCGACAATATGATTGCAGTGGGTGGAGCTTTCTAAGTAACTCAAGAACCAGACTCCCAGATTCTTAGTGACCCTTTATTGACAAAAACAGTATCTAGCGAAGTAATACACATCAATAAAGTACACTGAAATCACAACGTTTCAGAAATGTACACGTAGTATGATGCAAAATATGACGTCCTTTTAATTTATTTTTTGCCATCAAGTTGTCAGAAAGAAGTTTGCCTGATCGAACTTCGACGTCATGTCGCATCAATTTTTCAGAGCTTGCCTGATCAAACTTTGACGTCATGAGAAGTTTTCAGAGCTTTTTTTTTCGCGTATTCGAGGTAAAAAAAATGAAGTTACTAATTATCTCTTTGGCGATATATACTCTCATCTTTGTAGGTGCCTTAGTTCAAGAGTAGAGACATGCATCACACATGCACGCGCACGCATATCGTACGTTTGTAATTATGTAGATGGGCCGAAAATGGCCTGGGAAATTGGATGGGGAAATTTACCGCTAATGCAATGAGGGGAGGTTGGGGGGGGGATTGCCAGTCTGAAACCCCCACCTCAAACTCATGGTACATAGTTAGCTCCGGAACTCTACTCCACTTGAACATTCGTAGGGGCTGACTTACTGATGCACCCAGATATTTTTTGCCGGGGGGGGGGGGGGAGAGATATGCAAATTATCTTGGGTGATTTTAATTTTCGATTTATTGACTGGAATATGTTTACCACACACACACACTGAAGGCCAGGCCTTCTTGGAGCTTGTGTTGCAGCTCTCGTTGACACAGCACGTTGTAAAACCTACTAGGGGTAACTCACTTTTAGACTTGGTACTAAGCTCTAACCCGTCGATTATTAACTATGTCGAACACATTGGTACGTTAGGCGCTAGTGATCAAGATGTGTTAAAAATTGGGTTACGGTTTACACCCTAACAAAATTCTGGTAAATGATGTTTAAAAATATGATTTTAGTAACGCAGTCTCCGTATATCAAGCACTACAGGTCTCTGCTCCTCCTTGCCCAGAATCAGCCCTTCTACACTGGAATGTGTTCTCAAATAAAATATTAGACACTGTTATAAGCACTGTAGTTATACTACAAGTCCGATCTTTAAACGTAGGCCAGTTTGGATGGCTTGTGCTTCTGCAAATACGCACCGTCATTGTCAAAAACTCTGGTCACATTTTAGGAAAACTGGAAATAACGTGTTAAAGCAGTACAACATTCTTTCAACAATTTTTAAACGCAATGTCCAAGCTGAAAAAAAACTTTACGAGGAAAACCTAGCGAACAGAACTGTTAACAGTGCTATAAGGCTTTTTTCAATATGCCACGTCTTCTAGTAGGACGGGACCCGTTATTGGGACCCTTCAAATTGAGGGTGGGCCTATTACCTGTGACCCACCTCTGATGGCAAATTTACTCTGTAAAGCATTTTCTGAGAATTTTGCTGAAGCCAATGCTAATACCGTGTCTTATCCAACAATACATCTCCACAATGTATGGTATACCACCACTTATTTTCAATGTTGATAATCTTAAAATGGCGTTTTCTAAATTAAATTGTGACTCTGCTACCAGTCCAGATGAAATTCCAGCTTCATTCCTCTTGCGCTGTCAAGAACTCTTAATCCCTGAATTGGTTGTACTTTTCAATAAATTGTACGCACACTCTTTTGTTTCTTCATCCTGGCATAAAGCAACTATTACACCGCTGAATCATATAAAAATGTGCGTAGCCTACATAAGTTAAAACATTAAAAACGCTTGGCACAACGCACAGGACGAGATAAAAGCACACTGGCAACTGATATTTCGGGACATAATGCCACTGGTTCCATTAATCAAAGGGGAAAAAATAAAATAGGTGTGAAGCCTGCAGAGCTGAGAACAGGAATGAGGGAAACAGGAAGCACAAGGAACGAGGCAAACAGGAAATGGAAATCAGGATTGAGGCAAACAGGAAATGGGGCAAAAAACACCAGAAAAAAAATAGAAAAAGAAAAGAGGGTTTTTAGTTTTAAAAAGTAAACTAAGAGGGATGTTTTGTGGTCTGAAGGAAAATCCGCTTACGTAGTTTATGCTGCACAAATTTAGTTTGCTGTCGAGTAAAATTCTCAATGCAGTTTGAAAAATTTCTTATCCAGGCAGAAATCCCAAAGTGTTGTGGAGTTTGGATATAGTAAAGTTGAGGCTGTTGAAGGAGAATTAGAAAGGTTTCGAAGTTCAGTCTGCGGTGGTAAGTGGGTTCATAATCAGTCTGGCAGTATGGAAGGTGTCGATGGTGTGACCGGTATTTTTCACATGTATGTATGGAGCACTTGACATTTTCTTGTTGGGAATGTCGGCAATGTGGTCAGCTTGCTTAGATTACCCGAAGTGCTACATCGGCCATACCAAACGCGGTACACAGCGTATCGCTGACCAACTTGAAAACAAGAAAATGTCAGGTGCGCCATACATATATGTGAAAAATACCGGTCACACCATCGATACCTTCCATACTACCAGACTGATTATGAACCCACATACCACCGTAGACTGAAATTAGAAACTTTTCTATTTCTCCTTCACCAGCCTCAACTTTACAATATCCAAATCCCACAACACTTCGGGATTTCTGCCTGGATAAGAAATTTTTCAAACTGCGTTAAGAATTTTACTTGACAACAAACTAAATTTTTGCAGCATAAATTACGTAAGCGGGCTTTCCTTCAGACCATAAAACATCCCTCTTCGTTTACTTTTTAAACTAAAACCCTCTTTTCCTTTTGTATATTTTTTTTCTGGTGTTTTTTGCCCCATTTCCTGTTTGCTTCAATCCTGATGTCCACTTCCTGTTTGTCTGGTTCCTACTGCTTCCTGTTTCCCTCATTCCTGTTCTCAGCGCTGCAGGTTTCACACCAATTTTATTTTTTTTCCTTTGATTAATGGGACCAGTGGTATTATGCCCCGATATATCAGTTACCATTGTGTTTTTATCTCGTCCTGTGCATTGTGCCAAGCGTTTTTAATGTTTTAACTCTTACACTGATCTTCAAAAAAGGAAGTATTTCTGATGCAAATAACTATAGGCCAATTTGTATTACCTGCCACCTGTCCAAAATTGTTGAATCTGTCTTAAAAGAGCACATTACTGAATTTGTTACAATGCAAGATTTAATCGCACCAAATCAACATGGTTTTCGTTCTGGCTTCTCAACTATTACAAATTTGATCGTTTTCTACTCTTCTGTTTGTAATGCATTGGACAAAAATACACCGGTTGATTGTTTATATTTGGACTGCATGAAGGCTTTCGATAAGGTCCCTCATGAATTGTTAATTCACAAATTACAAATGTTTGGTATTACGGGTCCAACAAATCAGTGGATTCGCAGCTGGCTGTATGGCCGTACTCATTGTGTCACCGTTAAGGTGTTCAATTCAAATTCAGTGTCAGTTACTTGCGGAGTTGTACAAGGCTCTGTCCTAGGTCCGCTGCTTTTCACTCTCGGCTTTAATGACTTCGGTTTGAACTCTATAAATCTGCTGGTGAAATATGCGGATGATACAAAGATTGGTGCATCCCTTCCACAAGCCATAAATGGTGTATGCCTACAACGTGATATCGATAAATTGTACTTCTGGTCTTGCACTTGGCATTTGCCAATTCATCCTGGTAAATACTTTTTGATGCATTTCGGAAGGAGGAATCGCATCGCATCACTCCGTACTATTGGGGAAACGGCAAAACTTAACTTCCAAATTAATATTACCAGGAGCCTATAGAAAACAACTATAGTTGTTTTCTATAGGCTCCTGATATTACCGATTTAGGGATAATTATTGATCATGATAATCACACACACATTGCACACATTGCTAGCATTAAAGCAGATTCCCATACTCGCGCTTACGCTTATGTCTCTTATGTCTACGCTTACGTAGGGTCGTTGTCATGGAAACCATGCCCTCCAGGTTTCGCGCGACGCGCCGCTGAGACGCTGGTACATAAGGCCCCATTTATAATATTGATTTCGACGCGTACGCGTGACGCTCGACGCTCGGCGCGTACGCCAGTTCATGAGCAAAGCAGTGCGCTTGGACAGTCTGCTTGGCCCGCTCGTGACATCGTCACGCTCAGGCAAACGCTCTTTCATTTCCAAATCAAACGCTTGAGCAGACGCGTGAGCTTGCTAATGCTGACCACTACTCCGATCCAACTATGCTGTTTCACAACTTCCCCCTTCTATAACGACAAGATTCGATGCCATTCGGCTCAAGGTCACTGTAATTAAGATATTTGACCGTTTATTTTGAGCATTCAGTCTTTTAGCACACCACGTTTTCCTTTCTTGTGGCGCCGATAGAATCCGTTGATGCCGCCATTTTCCTATCCCAGCATGCAACAACTAAGCGGGCGAGCGTCGCTTGGCGCTCACCGATCAAAGTCCAGTAGATATTCGCGTGACGCTTGAAAATAGCAAAACGCGCGCGTTGGCCCACCTGCTCTATATTTATAAATGCTCGCGCTTAAGCGTTGACCATGGGAAAAACTCGTGCTTCACGCGCCGAGCGTCACGCGTACGCGTCGAAATCCATATTATAAATGGGGCCTAAACGTTCAGTTTTCGCAGAGAGCAAATTATTAATGAGCCGTGCGCTCAGCTCCGCGTTGGCCAATCACAAAGAGGGATGCACGTGCCGCTGTACCAACATGGCGCCTGGTCTTCGCATGGCGCTATGTGCCGATCACAGTGAATAATGTGTGTGTTCTTAAATTCAGGACACATTATCGAGTCACAAATACGTTGACGTGATGCAAAATTATAACATTAGGCGATAACAAGGGTTTAAAACTACATAGACATGAGTTAAACTTTTAGTTTTAGACATTTTAGATGGTGATTGCCGGCCAATCGCTTGCCAACGGCCCTGCTCGATCGCTGGATTGCATTTGTTTACCCGGTTCGGCCGCTAATTTGTCTCTCATTCCTCGATTGTTTATTTCTTTGAAGACAGTTGTTTGTCAGCCCTTTGTTTAAATGCACAATAGCCTTTTTTGATTACAATAATCAAAATGCTCGATTTTAGTTATTGTGTGGGCTCGTTTGTTGCTGGACCATGCTACGCTATTGGCTGCCGTTGTCCGGTCGACGCAAGGATCAACGCTGAAGTGGGAATGACTGCCTACGCACAGTACGTAAACATTAACATCAGCATAAACGTATACACTCATGTGGGTAGAGGCCTTTATACGTAAATCAACTGGTCTGATCATGTTGATCAACCGAACTATCACTTCACGAACATAAAAAATGTGTATTTGTGGTTGTACCTTACCCTCGTGAGGCCTATTCTGGAATTCGGAGTGGACCTTTGGCTCCCCTACCTACACAAACACCTCAGTGCTATCGAAAAGGTGCAACGTCGTGTTACCAAGAGAGTGGATGGCATGTCAAACTACTCGTATATACACCACGACTTCAGTTTCTTAAACTACTCTCACTTTGGTGGCGGTTTACTCGTGGCAGTCTTATCACCACGTACAAGATTTTACTTCAAAACTATGGTGGCCCAAACGCTAGAGCAAGTTTTGAACTAAACCCGCCTTCACGAACACGCGGACACCCTTTTAAACTCTTTCCTAAACACGTGTCGCATAATTTTGCAAAGAATTATTTCTTTAACAAGGTTACTCCATTATGGAACTCTCTTCCACCGTTTGTAGTACCTGCACCTACTAGAAATACTTTGAAAAATCGACTAGATGGTTATGTGCGTGAGTCCTCTGATCTTGTTGTGAGTTACGTTGGTTAATCGCTTTACTGAGCTTTTGTTAATGTACAATTCTCTTACAAACGCCTGTTACATTAATTATCAACGCTTCACTCTTGATAACTTCATAACTTGTTAATTTGCCTTTGTGAGCTTTCTTATTGAAAATTATCCTGGTGTTGTGAACTGCACTGGTTTTGCTGGGGTTTTTTTGGGTTTTTTTTTTTTTGTGAAATTGTGTTTTCTTTTTTTACTTTTCTGTGAAAACTTGGTTGCAACTGAAACTTTGTATGCTGCATAGCCTACCGGCATTGCAGATGTATAACGTTATTAAAGTTAAAGTTAAGGGGCCTAAGAAATTGGGGGAATTGGGATGGTGGGAGGTTGCTTGATTGATTGAATGATTGATTAGATTTATTTACCCGGGGAGCCTGGACCCGTAGTCATGTGCTCCCCGCCACCCAAATACAAATATAAACACTTAGCGTACATCGACACAATGTATGTACAGACTGGAGCAAAAAGTTTGGTCTGTCAACAATGCTCAACTACAACAATTAAGATTTGCTATATTATGTTATATTATGTTATGGTTATGTTATGTTGTTATGTTGCTATATTGTTATGTTATATCGTTATGTTATGTAATGTATCTCCTCCTAAATTGTCGCGCACTTCAGTCCCAGAGGGGCATGATCACCAAATATAGTCAGGGCGACCAGGCTCTGCGAAGCCTTCTGGCCTTTGCCTGTGACGAGCACCCACACAAACGGCTCCGTGCTGTGGCGAATTTTGTGAAAGCTAGTGGGGTCCCAGTCTGGCCCTCCTTCCTCTGTCTTCCCGTCGCTTAGCATCACAGTGGACTTTGTGACCGCATCTGTGTGTTGCTTATTTTTGTACTGGGGAACCTGTAGGTGTTTCAGGTGTACTTCTTGTACTGTATGTGTTACGTGTATTGTGTTTTGTATGGTGTAATGGTTTATAGTGTTTTAGTGAGGGCATATGGCAGCAGGACAAGTCCCCAAATAAACAACCTCAAACCTCATTAAAGGGTTTAACGAGCGTTAACCACTCCTGGTCATCTGCTCGAAGCCAAAGCATTGAATTTAACATAACAATACCGTAATTCTTAATTGTTGTAGTAGTTCATTATTAGCAGACCAAATTTTTTGCTCCCCTCTGTATTCTCACTATACCTCCACATGATACATCAACAACAATGACGGATTTAAACAATTGGCGTACGACGCGGAAATAATGATGAGTAAAATAAAAATGAAAACAATGGGCTTAAATAATGGTGGGCTAAACTATAAGCACACACAGCATAATTTTACATTTTAGACCTGGATGATGCTAGTAATTATAAAAAAATACGCACGCACGCACTCTTCACAGACAGACATAACGACAATTCTCCTTTCTTTCCGCACTTATTTTGACGTCACCAATCTCTATAAAAAAAATAAATGAAAATCATTGAAAATTTGAAAATTCGGTCCTGGGGTGGACTGGCGTGTCTTTGTATCTCCTCACTGCAGTTTCGTTTTTATTGAAAATTCGAAGTATACACCCCTGAGTTAATCGATGATAGCAAAGAATCCATTTGCAGACATGTGTAAAATAATGTACGAAGTGTAACAGGATTGTTTGAATCCTTTACTTATATACCACACACTTCGCCTTTCCTTTCACACTCATGTTCTATTTGAATTCACCTAATGGTCCAGGGTTCGAGTTCCCTTCGGGCACCAATTGTTTGTCACGGTCTGGCGGGATAGCTCACAATTAATCATGACAAATTTTCTTTAAGTCATGGTTAAAGTCATGGCACGCACGCACGCACGCACGCACTCTTCACAGACAGACATAACGACAATTCTCCTTTCTTTCCGCACTTATTTTGACGTCACCAATCTACTTTGCCTTCGCAGCTAGCAGACGCCAGCCAAATGAGCTGTGACGATATCACGGCTGTGACGTCACGCTAACTCAACGCCACGCTAAATTTCCGTAGGTTAAGTAATAGATATCCGTAAAGTAGACCGGGTTATCCCGAAATAATTGCTCGTCTGCGAGAAACGGAACAGTCCAATGATCGAGGACTCCTCGATCTTTGGACTGTTCCGTTTCGAGCAGACGAGCAATTATTTCGGGATAACCCGGTCTAATTCACGGATATGTGTTTTAATGCTAAGGTGTGACGTCGAGCCAACAAGTAGTTATTTGAGATTAAAAAAAAAAATTATTTGAAAATTTTACTTGTGAATTATGACGTAAATTCCTGAACTCAAACTTCCGGTTTAAACTTCCTGTCTGCGAAAGTCTCAGGTACGCGAGGACGTCCCTATATCGAGTCCCAGTCACCGACATTTGTGTTTAAGGTAAAACCGTATTTTTTCTACTTTATTAGTTTAAATAAGGTATAGCGTATAAAATGCGGTATTCGCTTGAGTCTCGTACGTTTTTAAGTGTGTTTAGAAGGTATCAGTAGGCTAGTTTTCGTACCGTCGGAACGAAAGGTTGTCGGGGGGTTCGGCTTGGACTATTCATTCGAGGGTGGGGGTGGGGAGGGGGCTAGCATCGTACGCTAGGTTTTTTTTTTTCGTGTTAGTGCGGAAAATGTCGCCAGGTTATAAATGTGCTGTTCGCTTGAGTATCGTATGTTTGTAGGTGTATTTAGGTGTGTTTACAAGTGTCGGTAGCCTAGTTTTAGTACTGTCGGAGCGAAACTTTGGCGGATTGGGCCATTCTTACATGGGTGGGGTTCTAGCATAGTAGCCTACGCGAGGTTTTTTTTTTTCGTGTTAGTACGATAAATGTCGTAGGTTGCAAATGTGCTTATTTATGTTGGTTGAATTTGTGTTGTGTACGGTAGTTTTGCAAAGTATGTCACGTGGTAGAGCAGTGGTTGTGTAGAGCGCGGAAAAAGTTTTAGATTATCCAAAAAAGTGTGGGTTATCAATATTAACCCACGGTCACGTGTGTGGGTTTTCAGATTAACCGTATATAACGGCTACACTTTTAGCATTGGGATGTGTTGGCGTGACGTCACCACCGTGCATTATATCTCGTTAACCGTGACCGGAAGTGTGCGTCATCGCAAAAAAGTGTGGGTTATCAAGTTAAGCCCACACTTTTGACACTTCCGGATCACGCGACCGGGAACGCACACACCAACAACCAAATACAGTATACAAAAAAATGTAACGCAATAAAAACGTACAAAAGGTTTTTTTTGTATTTTTGCATTGTTTTGTTTTATCTCGCAACCCAAAACAACAAATCCTGAACAAAACCTAAACAAATTTCAGGTAGATAATAAGTTTCTGGCAAGTCCACTTCAGTAGGCCTACTGGCATTGTATTATTGCTAGTAAGCTTTATTGAGTTTATAAGTCCCTTGACATAGGAAGGGTTTGCGGTTTGTAGGGCTGGCGGGGAGAGTTGGGGGGGGGGGTTGAATGTGGAGAAAGGCAAGTGGGGGCTTGAATCGGAGAGCGGGGCACCGATACTTTGTGGATCATACTATGTCTTTCCATTTCACCGAAAGTTCAGCCCTGATTAAAATTAGGCGAAAAGGGAATTCCTGTTTCGCCGAATACCATTTCACAGAATCAAAATCTTACATTATAAACCGAAGTCTCATAGCAGAAATGAAGCAACCGCAACGACCCCCGGAAAGGGAACAATGAAAACGTACGAGTGTGTCAATTCTTTGGCATGAAATTGAAACTGGGACGTTGTTGCCCTGAAAAGAAGTTGAAATTGGCACATTGTTGCCTCGACTAACAATTTGCTCTAACAATTATCCTTCTAACTAAACACCGTGGTAATCTCAAGGGCAAGTATTACATGACGTCTTGCACACTTCTTTTTCACAAGGTACGCATCGCTTAAGCCACAAAGACTGGGAGTGGGGGGGGGGCAAAGTGAGCTGTTACCATTAAGCATACGATTACGCATTAACTGAACCTAGAAGAGAACAAACAAACAAGCACGGGAGCCGGGAGCCGGGTACGTGTTTAACTACGTATAGCAAAGAGGAGAAAGGGAAGGAAACCAAGAGGAGAGGGAGAAGACGGGATAAAAGGAGGAAAAAATCGACTGTTGCAGTGAACGATCAGGCAGCACCGAGCACATATTGGGAAACAACCACGGGTCAAACAAATCCCCGGGGGAAGTCGGGTACGATGCTAGTACTCCATAAAAATGTAACATTGCTGAAGTTAAAGAAGTATTCCTAACTGGAAGGAATTTGTAATTAGCTGCGGTTTCTGATGTTATGTTTAGCCGCAGCAAGCGCAGCAGCGTGAGCGAGGCACGTAATTTGATTTGAAAATAAATATTCGCCAAAACAGGAGTTGGCGAAACGAAAATTCCCGTTTTGCCGAAAATTAAGACACTGATTAAAATTTGGCGAAACGGCTATCTGATTACAAATTTGATTCCTCTTCCTCCCCCCCCCCTCCCACTTTCGAAAATATTGACTGGTTGGTTCCTGAAACCAGGGAGAATGAACTAC
This sequence comes from Lithobius niger, assembly GCA_023313725.1. Classification (NCBI taxonomy): domain Eukaryota; kingdom Metazoa; phylum Arthropoda; class Chilopoda; order Lithobiomorpha; family Lithobiidae; genus Lithobius; species Lithobius niger. Next base: position 35,005 of record JAHWFP010050788.1, on the reverse strand, counting down.
AGAGCAAAATATCGCAGGAAAAAATGAGAACGGAAATAAAAAGGCGAAGGGAAAAAGGACAAATAAAACCATATCGTCTGATCGCGAAAGCCACAAACGCAAAAAGAGCCGCGGGAATTGTGTAATTGATATACAGGACTATTCTCCCATTTTTTGATTTGTAGAACATCCTGCCTCATACTCATTTTTTTGTCCTAATCCTATTACACTAGACTACCTGTGTTACAAATTCCAGATATCTTTTTTTTTTGTCGATTTATAATTTGTTGATGTATAGTAGTTTGGGTGAAGTATTGGAGCAATGGAGCGCAATCTAAGTCAATATTTGGAAGCACAACGACGTCTAACTGCAATACTAAGGACAGTTTTACATCGATCGAGTGTGAAACGTCCTTTGCTCAGATTGCTGAACGCACGGATCTGATGAGCGTTGGAACTGCTATCCAGCCCTTCTTTGTCAGCATGCATCGTCACATTTAACACCCGTTCTGCGTTCGAATCCGGTTAAAGTAGGTAAGATCTTTTCAAACAACACCTGCATATTATGATATTTTGTTGTTTAATTTTAAATCAGTAACACTTTTTTAATGAGGAAAATGATTTAATTCCTAGCTATCGGATGGAAATCACGTTTACAGTTTTTATTTATCTTTCAATCAGCCAACCTTAAAACATTGCTACAACGTACAAAAATATATTTTAGATAATTTTGCCTGCACACTTCGCCAGACAAGACGATTCTCTTTCATTAAAAACAAGATTGACACTATTCCGTTGGAAACTAACTGAGAAAAAGTGGAACTAAGATCGTAACTGAAATACGTTGTAGCCGCTAACGCCATCGGAATCATTTTTGTCGAAATCACTTTTGGCAGATAATGCTCACAAAAACAAAGCTATTCACAGTGATGGCCATGTATGTCATAAAGCCAGTTAAAATACAGTCTATTCTTTGGTATAAGGTAGATGCACCCCTTCCCCCCCCCCTCCACCCTCTTGCGAGCCCCAAGGCAGTTTGGCAGTTCAAGTTCACACAAAGCACATCCACTCAAAAGGATGACTGTAAACGTTGTAAAACCAATTAAAAAGCAACGTATCAGTAGGTATGGGGGAGATGAGTCCTTACCACCCCCTCCTCCCCTCAGTTGAAAACCCTCGACCACCCTTTTCACTACCATATTAGCGTCTGGCTTGTAGCATTAATCACAGAGCAGCTTAAAGCAAACTAAAGTGAATTTTAAAGCATCTTGATTTTTAAAGGGCAGCGGAAGGCCCTTTGAAACCCTTCCTGACATCATCCCCTAACACAATGTTAGACTGACTTATTGGTTTATACACATATTTCCTTAATTTAGCCTTTTTTGTTAAGATACTGAATATTTAGTTAAAATTGCAGGCTTGTTGGACATGGGAAAGAGGAAGGTTAGTGGCATGGGCTCACTTGGGGAAGGGTACTGGTGTGGGTCCATTTATAATCTCCCTAAAAAGATTTTCCCTACAGTGTTAGAATTTGGTTTGTGGCATTTAATCACTGAACAGCATTAAGGAAACTAAACTTATTTTTAAAAATCTTGATTTTCAAACTGTGGGGAAGACCCTTTGCAATGCTCCCTTACTTCCATCCCACCACAATGTTAGTCTCTGGATTTCTCTATACAATTGGTTTAGATTTTTGGTTTGGCTCCATTTATAATCCCAACTAATCTTTCCCTTACAATGTTAGTGTCTGGTTTGTGGCATTAATCACTGAGCAGCATGAAGGAAACTTTAGTAATTTTTTTATGTTTTTTTTTTGTTTTTTTGGTTTATTGCTTTATGCACATATGCCTTTGGCTCCCTTCCCTCACATAGATGAGCACTTCTCAACAACTATTATTTAACAACAGTTCCCCAAAATGCATATAAATTAAATAAACACTCCCTACTTCACTTCACTACAAAAAACTTACATGCTTCCATGCCATTATTTGGCCATAGTAATAATTCTGCCAACCTCATGGCCACCAAACAACTGGCTAGGCTGAACAAGCAACAAGTTTTGCAGGGCGAAAAATTAATCATATGCACACAAACGTTCACAACCCTCCTACCCTTGTTGAAATAGCTCTCTAACATTGTAATTTCGCAAACAAAAATGGAGTCCATCCATGTCACATGACCCCCAGACAGCCATTGGCACACAGCTGAATTCATGTGACACATGGTGTTCACCAACCAAGAAGCTGAATTTCGTCCTTCATATTTGTTGGATAAGTTCATTTGTCATAGAACAAACTGTACATCACAGAAAAAAAAATGGAATCCATAGGATTGAGTTATGAATTGGTCTCTGTACATTCAGCTGCAGGGAAGGTGGGCATTTTAAACAATTAAGGTTGCCAACACATGCCTGGCCTGGGGGCACATGTTTGCATACCAGAAACATCTGAGGTATCACAGATGTTTAGCATTCCACAAAAATAGCAAACAATTTATTACTTCCAAATATTTCGTTGTGAATAAAGTTTTTTAAATTATTTTTCTTGTGTGCATAGGTCTTTCACAGCTTTAGGGGAAAAAATGAATAAAAAATTTCTGGAAATGAAAGAATTTTTTTAAGTCACTGAGGCAACAGAGCCTTTGTAAAATAAAGTGAAATTGGTAGGAAAAAAAGGTAAAACATTTTCTGGTAAAGTTATAATTGTAGACCTAAGTTTTACCCCCTTTTTTTTGGGGGGGGGGAGGGTGCTCAGGGCCCATACTCACATACCAAATGACAGATTGCTTTTTTAACTAGTTGTAAGACGTACACAGCCATCCTTTTGAGTGGATGTGCTTTGTGTGAACTTAAACAGCCAAACTGCCTTGGGACTCTCAGGAGGGTGGGGGGGGGGCGCGGAGGAGGGTTGCATCTACCATATACCAAAGAATAGACTGCATTTCAACTGGAGTTATGACATACATGGTCATCACTTTGAATAGCTTTGTTTTTGTGAGCATTAACTGCCAAAAGTGATTTCTACAAAAATGATTCCGCGTTACCAGAAATTCTTTTCCTCTTTTTCTGAAGAATTTGACTTTTTTTTTCCTAAGGCTGTGTTTGTCCTAGTCACTTAAAAAGAAAAACCTTTCTTCACAAAGCCATTTAACAGCCTCCTGAATTTTTTGACTAAGCTGGGTGGATTATTTTTTTTGTTTATTAGCTGTCAAAGAACTACTAACAGTTTGTGTGCTAATTTAGCACACAAACTGTTAGTAGTTCTTTGGCCCCTTATAAACAAAAAAATAATCCACCCAGATTAGTAAAAAAATTCAAGAGGCTGTTAAATGGCTTTATGAAGGATGGTTTTTCTTTTTAAGTGACTAGGACAAACAGAGCCTTAGGGGGAAAAAAAGTCAAATTCTTCAGAAAAATAGGAAAAGAACTTCTGGTAACGTAGTAGTCAGAATTGAGATAACCAAATGTATTGCACTCCCTCTTAAGGTGATTTTTTATCATGAGGCATTACGTTGCTTTTAATAACTCCCCCCATTACGCATCCTCGTCTTGCATAATCCTGCCCATTTAACCCTTTCCAGCTCAGCGCCCTATATAATAGTCCTACGTGTAAGAAGCAAATTTTTCAAGAAAACTGCACTTTGTGAGGATAACACAATCTCCCGTGTACTTCATCTCCACACCCATGACAAACGTTTAGGAAGGGGTGCCCCCTGAAATCTGTCCGAAAAAAACAACATGACGGCCATTTTTGTTTTTAAAATGGCCGCTATACAATACAAAAATTCAAAATCGTGCTAACGTATGTAAGTTTGGTGTCAATTGCTAGGTTTTAAGGTCTGCCGAATTCAAAAAAAATGCTCTGTAAAGGTGCCAGGTCTTCACACAAGAAGCTATCCAAGATGGCGGCCAAAATGGTGGCAAAATTCAAGTAGTTTTCATAGTTTTAAAATATACATATGAGTACGGAAGATTTGAATTAGTGATAAAAAAAGTGAGTTTGTTCAAAATTACTAGTAACTAGAAAAAATACCAGCTCAAATCCGCAGTGTAGTGTGTTCGTAATTAGGGGTTAAGCTGTGCCTAATTCTCTATGCTGTAGCACTGCATTTTTTTTTAATTCATCATAAGTTACATCTTTAAAGTGATGCGGTAGCAGTTTTAATTAAAATAAATGGATGTATTTATCCTTAGATATCAGGTGTACATGTATATTTCTCAAGATGGATAATTGAAACGATTTATTGTAATTAGGAGCTACGCTACTGCAGTTTATCTACGTTGTAGTGATGCACATTTTGAGTCTATTTACCACATGTTACGTCTTTAAAGTGCTGCAGTAGCCGTTCTAACTAAGATAAATGGATATAATTAGGCTTAAATGAAAGGAGGAGATGCATGTTTTCCAACAAGGGTAATTAAAACGATCGATTGTAATTAGGGGCTAAGCTACGGCAGTTTATCGACGGTGCAGCACTGTGCTTTTTGCGTCTATTTATCACAAGTCACATCGTTAAACTGCTGTATAGCCGTTCTACTTAAGATAAATGGATATAATTACGCTTATATGAAAGATGTCGATGTATCTTTTTCAACAAGCATAATTAAAATACAATCATTAATCATAATTAGAACTTCCACCGTATCATTTTAAAGATGTAACTTAGAGAGGATTGACGTAAGCATGGAGCTACAGCACAGATAAACACTTATAGCTTATCTCCTAATCACGACAATAGTTTTTATTACCTATGTTGGAATATACATTTCGCCACCTTTCATATAACCCTGATTACATCCATTTATCATAATTAGAACTGCCACCGTGTCACTTTAAAGTGATGCGGTGAATTGAAGAAGAAATCACGGGGCTACATCGTAGATAAACAGTTTTAGCTTATCCCCTAATTACGATAATTCGTTCTAATTACCCTCATTCAAAAATATACATCTCCATCTGTCATCTAAGCCTAAATACGTCCATTTATCTTAATTAGAACGGCTACTGCGGCAGTTTAAAGATGTAACTTCTGGTAAATAGACGCAAAAAAGCACACCACTACAGTGGAGATAAACTGCCATAGCTTAGCTCCTAATTACAATAAAACGTTTTAATTGGCCTTGTTCCATAAACATAAACTTCTACATCTTTCATCTAAGCTTACTTAAACCATTTATTTTAATTAGAACGGCTACTGCAGCCGCAGTTTAAAGTTGCAGCTTACTGTGAATTGGAAGAAAAATGCAGTGCCACAGGACAGAAACAGCCACAACTTAGTTCCTAATTACGAACACACTACACTACGGATTTTACCTGGTGTTTGCAAGTTACTAGTCATTGCAAATGAACTCACCTTTTTGAGGAATAATTCAAATCTGCTTCTACTTTATCGGTATAATTTTAAAAAATGAAAAACACTTGAATTTTGCCCCATTTTGGCCGCCATTTTGGATATCTCGTTGTGTAAAGTCCTGACAATTATTTAGAGCATTTTTTTTAATTCGGTACACCTTAAAACCTAGAAGTCAGCACTAAACTTACAAACATCAGTAAGATTTTCGAATTTTTGTATTGTACAGCGGCCATTTTAAAAACAAAATGGCCGCCATGTTGGTTTTTGGACAGGTTTCACGAGGCACCCCTTCCTAAAAGTTTATCATGGGTGTGATCATGAAGTACACCAGAGATGGTGTTATCCTCACAAAGTGCAGTTTTTTTTTTGCTTACACCTAGGACTATAACGGGCGGCTATTTGAACGGCTACTTGAACCTGCAACGCAAGCAAGCACAGCCCAGTGGCCAGCATCCCAGGCTAGAAACCAAGTAAACATCGGTTCGAATCCCTTACCCGACCTAAGATGATCGTTCTGCGCAACAATCAGTAAACACGCGCAACTTTGCGCGATATTATTTTATTACCCTTTTTTTTTATAAACTGAGGCTTTCATCGAGTCTATACTGACAAATCCAGGACAAGAGAATAATCTTTCAGCAGTAACGCAAAGATAGAAAAAGATTAAATGCTAAATACTCAATAGGTAAAGAAAATATATTGCCAAGAGTATTTCTACGTATGCATTTGTATAATTTCAAACCGCAAGGTTCGAGCACATGGAAAAAATTCTTTAAAAAAATGAAACGGGAGACCCCATGTAAAGTGTGGTACTCACACAACATATTAGCGATGTGTGGTTTACGGTGGTCGGCTCTGGGAACACTGAAATACGTGAAACAAGAGAACTCAAATAAATTGTGGTAAGAACATTAATTATAAGCGGTAGTACAGTCAGAGGCATTTCCAATGTTACATTCGCTGCCCGATGCCTCCCTGCTTGGCCAAGCTTCCCTGCTCGACAGGTTGTTCGATGTTAACGAAGTAGGAGGGGAGAGCTGCAGTGCATAGTGTTGAGTGCTAGCATATTATTTACGTTTGTTGTTCCGCGGGCCCAACGCAAAGTTTTAAACCGAGGTCTCTTTCCCCAGGCCTATAAACTCATTATTGGGGTGCCCTGAAAAGACCTTTATAATCTAGAGAATTTTTTTTTTATACTAGTGATAATATGGAGGCTTTCCTCTTTTTTAACCATCACTCAGTAGGAGCAAGAACTCCTCCCAGGGGAAACAGTATGCTTCCAACAATCCATAAGATATTTTTAGATTTTTAACTCCTTCATAAAGTGTTGAGCATGTATGTGATGGATTTTATTTCCTACCCCGCCTGCCCACGTTTGCCTTATAGGAATTTAAGTTGGCAAGTAGGCTAACAGGGGTTTCTTACAGGTGCTCTTTGGTTCCATTTTACTGATTGTTGGTTTTCCTGAGTAACAGTTTTGCTACATGTAGTCAAACCTATTGCTGTAGGTCCGATTTCTGTGCCCCCACTGCTCCCCATCCCGACACATTACTCCCAGTCGTGCAGTAGTAAATCAAATTAATGCTGGACTTGGGCCATGGTTAGCAAACGTAAAGTTAGAAGAAGATGGCACAACTACCAAACAATAATTCCTAAAATATTTTTTTGATTATTAACTTCTACATAGTGCGTTGAACATGAAGCTGACGGATGTTATCTCCCATTCCACTAGTCAAAAAGTAATAAGCTTACAGGGTGCTTAGTTCAGTTTTACTGACTGTTGTGTTCCTCGAGTAACAGTTTTGCTACATGAAGTCAAATCTATTTCCATTGAGAACAAAGGGAGAACTGTGAGTAGTTCGTATAATAGTAGATACTGCGGCGATTCGAAAACATAAATAAATAAATAAGAAAAAACCGCATTAGCCTGTACCTGTCCATGGTGGCGATGCTACTGGGGGGGGGGGGGGGGGGGAAGGCAAGGGTGGGCACTGCATCGTAACATTGTTCCGTGCTCAACCAGCTTACCGTTACTGAAAACTTACAAGTAAAAATACAAACCCGAGTTGTTCTTATTAATACAGTTGTTGTTTATATTAATAAAACTGAAAATTTGACAGGATCGAATTTAAACTTTAATACCCGGCTGATTAAAAGAAAGTTGGTAGTTAATAATAATAATAATAATAATATATAGAGACGATGCTCGAGGCATCCACCCACCCAAATTCCCCAGCGGCAGATGTTAAGTGGAAGAAGTACCACCATTATTACAGTTGTTTTTTGCCGCATGATGGAGGAAACCGGAGTACCCGGAGGAAACCCTCGTGCAACGGGCGGGAAACAACCGGAGAAAAACCCGTACATATACACTTCCCATCGCCAGGATCGAACCCGGGTCTGTAGGAAGCCAGAGATGTACACTGGGACCAGGACGCCTATCGAATCTGACGCCCCAGTGCTCGCAGCTACCCGTTAGGCATAGTATTGGACGGGGGGTAGTCTACGGCAATCGTATTGCTGCTAATACAGTGGCCCACCCAAGTCGAAATGGTGCCAGACCTTGCCCCCTTCCAAGCCAGTTTATTCGGGCGTCGGCGTCACTACTGCCTTTAAGAAAATTTGTACCAGTGCGCTGCTATTGTCTGTGCCTGCAAGATGGAATCACTGCCTACTACAGCTCTGCAGCTCTGGTGGCTTACTTCAGCTCTGGTGGCTGGTTGTGCACATGTATCACGTTTAATCGTATTTTTGCCTTGCCCCCCCCCCCCCCGTGCAGGACAGGAGCAGGCTCATACGGTTTTTCGTCTTTATTTACGTTTTCAAATTGGCCCAACAGTATCTACTATTATACGAACTACTCACAGTTCTCCATTTGTTCTAAATGGAAATAGATTTGACTTCATGTAGCAAAACTGTTACTCGGGGAAAGCAACGATCAGTAAAACTGAACTAAGCACCCTGTAAGCTTATTACTTTTTGACTAACGGAATGGGAGATAACATCCGTCAGCTTCAAATTCAACGCACTATGTAGAAGTTAAAAATCTAAAAATATTTTAGGGATTATTGTTTGGTAGCTGTGCCATCCTCTTCTAACTTTTCGTTTGCTAAACATAGCCCAAGCCCAACCCTAATTTTGTTTACTACTGCACGACTGAGAGTAATGGGTGGGAGGGGAAGCAAGAGGGGAACACAGAAATCGGCGCTATAGAAATAGGTTTGACTGCACGTAGCAAAACTGTTACTCAGGAAAACCAACAATCAGTAAAATGGAACCAAAGAGCACCTGTAAGAAACACCTGTAAGCTTACTTTCCAACTTAAATTCCTATAAGGCAAACGTGGGTAGGCAGGGTAGGAGATAAAATCCACCACCTTCATGCTCAACACTTTATGAAGGGGTTAAAAATCTGAAAATATCTTACGGGTTGTTGTTTGGAAGCTCACTGTTCCCACTCTGACCTTTCGTTTGCTAACCATACCGCCAAAATTATTTCGTTTATCTCTACATCACTGGTTGTAAGGCAGAGAGGAAAAATAAATTCGGGCCCCAACTGGCAGGGCGGTCTCGCTCCTACTCAGTGATGGTTAAAAAAAAGGAAAGCCTCCATATTATCACTAGTATATAAAAAAAATTCGTTAGATTATAAAGGTCTTTTCAGGGCACCCCAATAATGAGTTTATAGGCCTGGGGAAAGAGACCTCGGTTTAAAACTTTACGCTGGGCCCGGGGAACAACAAACGCAAAGAATATGCCAACACTTATCATTCCGCACTGCACTCTCCCCTCCTACTTCTTGACATAGAACAACCTGTCGAGCAGGGAAGCTTGGCCAAGCAGGGAAGCATCGGGCAGCGAATGTAACATTGGAAATGCCTCTGACTGTACCTGGTGCTCGAAATATGGCGCACAACGGACGATTGTTCCAAAATATTCATTGTCATATTTTTTCTAAATGTTCCTGGTGTTCGGCACTGACGTTGATGACATTTTATAGCTTGTCCAGCGTAATTTAGGCCACTAAAAGTTAATTAAGTGGATCTCGGGAGTGCGCGCATCGTTTTTTCTTACCACACGAAACGTTTTTCATGACAATGTCTACAAAAAAGTATCAATCACGCATCAGCACTTTCACCAAGCATTACCTGGAGCCGATGACCACATCAGCTCTTTGCTCCATTCACATGATCGCCTCGAAACGAATCTAAGGGTTGTTTAGAGGTTTGTTACAACTAAAAGCTTGGATCTATAAAATGACTTTTAACAAACATGCAACTATTTTTTTTATTTAGTTCATATCACTCCTTTGTGAGGCCGACCCATTCTTAACTAGGTGGCCTCTTTACCAGTTTTGGGGCTTATTTTGACATTTTGTTTGTTTTTCGTGAATTGGACGTAACACAATTTCTTTGGCAACGTTGTATAGATTTGTGGCGACGCACTGGCCTGTATCGAGATAAGCACGTCAGTATACACGTTGTCATTGTCCGAACTTTGGCTGTCCGATCAGAATCGAGTCCGACAATACTAACTATGGTTATAACAATACTTTCGCACTTACGCGTCCTCCGACACCATTCCCGTTACACACCCAGGCTGTGAACCAAAAAAGGTATGCAGTTCGTATCTTACTGCAGCCATTCGTCCAATTGCATAGCTGGAAGCCTTTCCACTATCTTGGTATCGGTGTATAATCACCCTATGGGAATTAACATGGGGATGAGTGGACTAGCCTCCTAGAAGCTAGGTAGAAGCCAGCTAGGTAGTAACATATTTGCAACGTTATTGAGAGGCTGATTTTGAATTGAAAGTCGCTATGCGCACATTCCTACGCGAGTTAACTTTTGTCAGGTGGGTCATTGCTCTCCACTTTACCACAAATTAAGTTTTTGTACCGCATTATTATTTTTCCACCTGAAAAGGGTACCTGAAATGTGCCCAACTATGCTTCAGGGTATAAAGGCACGTTTATGCAACCACTCGCTTTTGCATTCTCGCAGCTAGAAGCTAGAAATCACCTTAAATTCCAACATGGCGGCGGTTTTATGTCTGCCGCCTCGCAACGAAAACAGCAAATAACGTGAGTTCAGAAGCGTTTGGGAAAATTGTTTCGTCATGAGGAATTGTTTATATTATTGGCACGGATTATAAGACTGCAAGTATTTACTCAAACGATGTCGGATTTAGCTAATCCATTTAGCGATTGAGTTCTAGCTGCGAGAATGCAAAGGCGAGTCGCTGCGTAAACGCGCCCTAACTAAGACCCTTACGCTATGGCGTCGCTCTACAATGGTTTACGCCCTCGACCATTGAATTGGTGTGATGTTTGTTGACAACTTGGCGCGACACACTAGCGTGTGCCTAGATTCAAGAACATTCTTTTTACGCTCACCACTCATCCGCCACGACCGCTTGCACTCATTATAATGGCAGTCATTATTTCTCCATTTTACTTTCTTTACGATCGTTCACTATTTTATGATTGTCCTCCATCAATGACGCCCATAAATTTGACAGACATGCTCTGCAAGTCTGTTCTCAACTGAACCATTATAGAATTCTCCTAACAAAGGAGGTAAAATCATAATGGAATAAGGATCTGTTTCCCATCTGTGTCACCAACAAACAAAAAATAAAATTCCGTTTAGGCAAACACGCATAAAAATTATTAATGTGCTACGTGTGTGCTAGCGTTTAGTGCATGCATGAGGCGACGATGGATAAATCACAGAATTATCGTTATCTTGACTGAGATGTCTGACCTTTCTGCCGCAGATGTGGATCTAAAAACATTTCTTTGTATCTGAGACGAGCAATTCATATCCTTCGATCTATTCTTTACAAAATATGAAGAGGACAGCATCTTACCATATGTTTGCCTGTTCGTACACGTAATCGTTTTCCTTCGAAGAATTAAGGATGAAATCGTCAACATGTTTCTTAATTTTGATGTTTGTAGGTGCAGCGCTGTTAATCTGCACGTCGATGTTAATCTGTTCATCTTATTTGGAAAAAAACAAGCCACGCCGATTTTCTAGTTTAACATACGCCTTAAAGCAGGCAGTGGATTCATGGATGTCTGAAATGCCAGGAGGAGCTGTGGCTGTTGCTATTGTCTCTCCTGAAGACAATGAATATTTTTTTGCTGGACATTTGACGTCAAACAAAAGTGTCCTTCCTAACGAACGAACAATATTTGAGCTTGCGTCGATCGCTAAGGGATTCACTGGATTACTGTTAGCTGATCAAATTTTGTCCGGAAATGTCTTTCTAAAGGACACCTTATCGAAGTTGCTGACTGACTGGCCCAGACGATTCTATTATCCAGCCGGTAAACTGAAATTATCGGAACTTGCGACCCATTCATCGGGTCTTGCACGGCTACCGGGTAATTATCTTCCGGCTCCTCTACCAGATAACCCCTTCGCGAATTACACAGTAAAGAAACTGTACCGATGGCTGGCAAAAAGTGAACTGGTGACCCGTACCTCGTTTCAATATTCTAATACAGGTGCCAGCATTCTTGGACATGCACTGGCGGTGAACGAAGGACAAACGTATGAGCAGTTGCTGAAACAACGAATTCTTATTCCACTTGGTCTTCTGGATACTACCATCACCCTCGATAGGGACCAACAATTTCGTCTCACCCCTGGCCACGCTCACAATGGAGTGAAAGTGTCCAACTGGGATCTTGGGATTCTTACACCATCAGGACAACTGCGATCCACCATATCCGACATGGTACATTTTTTACGACTTGCTACTGGTCTTGACAAAATGAAGAAGAGAATGACCAGTGTATTTAGACTTGCCACTCGACCGCAAAAAGACACGCAACTCGATTCTCCTTTTCCTCGTCCTACAGTCGGCTTATTTTGGTTGCAATCTCTGTTACCGCATGAATTGATGATTGTTTGGCATCTGGGTGGAACGGCTGGTTACACCTCTTTTATTGGATGGATCCCTGAAAGACAGATAGGCATAATTGTTCTCGGAAGCATTTACCCTGCAGCAACAGACAAACTTGCAGACAATTTGGCGTTCAGTCTACTTAAACTTAAACTAGATTTTTAGTGCTCATATGGGTCAAATAATCAAACACATACACGAAGTAAAGCTTACCATTATGTAATGGAAAATTATAGACGTGCTTCTTAATCCTCAATTTTTTTTTTTCATTTTTTTTTATGTTCAACCTTCTTTAATTTAGATCGGATACGCAGTGTAGAACGAGTTGAAACTAGGTTTGACCTAGGTCTTCCACGTTAAAGCCGAAATTTCGATACTTAATTTCTCGCCGCCTTTTAATATTTTCCACTTAAATTTGGTATGAACTTTGTTGGACTTGGTTTACAAGTGTACCAACGTTTATTAACATTCAATTTGTCATATCGGAGATCGGAGCTTGAGCTGTAATCGTGATTTTTATTTTTGGCTTGGACTTATTTGGACACGGTTCTACAACACCTTAAATCAATTGTCCTCGCAAGTTAGTTCTTACCTCATTTGAAAGAGACCCTTCTGCAGATGTTCCCTTTATAGAAATAGTAATGTCATTTGGTCGTTCCGGAGGTACGGGGCCCTGAACGATCAGTTTCATTGTTAACAAAGTGTGTTAACTGATTTAACTAGTACGTGTGTTTTAAGAAGATTGATCAAAAAGATAAAAATATAACCTCAGAAAAATACACGAATTGTTTAAACGGAGGGCGAACACACTATGCTAAAACAACTGAATGTAGTGAAGTGAATGGTACTAAAATACGTAAATAATAAATTGTTTATTTTCATTGTATAAAATGCTGGGTGCAACGGATTTTAATTATCTTTTTTGTATTTAAAGTGAATTAAAAAAAAGGCATATTATTGCAATAAACTAGTTAAAATAAGCTATTTACCCTTGGGACTAGCATCATTCGAAAGCTGTCAAAAAAACTATTAGGGCGCGTTTACTCAGTCGCGATGGCAAAGGTGACATTGCCGTGGTAACAACGCTAAATGGATTAGCTAAATCCGACATAGTTTGAGTAAATACTTGCCAGTCTTATAATTCGTGCCAATAATATAAAGAACTAGCTGTACCCCCGGCGTAACATACGCCGGTCTAGCCGGTTCCCGCGTACCTAAGTGAAATACGTTACTGGGTAGCACGAATGAAAAAAACTTGAAGCCCCCAATCTGTCTCCCGCCGCCGCTCCCCCTCCCTTTGAACCCCTGTTGTTTGGTTTACGTAGGGAAGTAAATGTCTTTTTGCAATGGAGGACGCTGCTGTTATGTTGCTGAATTGACTGTTTGTCCGTTCTGACACTAAGTGCGATAAACCCAGCAACGATCGTGCAGACATTGATTGTTTCTCAACCATTTTTGAAAGCTCTTCCTGATAGTTACAGGGCACAAACATTGTAACGCACACACAAACGTGTGTTACTGATTGTTATGCACACACACCTGATGATTTTGCTCAGTGCCACCCAAGCCTTTTATATATTAGAAAACAAAAACGAGCTCGTTTGATGTTTAAGGTAAGGTTTAACTGATCCGAAGTCAAAACAGCAAAGTAACACAAATAAACTTTCCTGTAAGGTCTCACAGACCGCACTGTTCCTGTACTGTTTAGTCCACGTGAAACCTTACTGCTGTATTCACATGTTTTTACAGTTTTTATTTTAGAACACGATATGTCTGATTGGTTCATTCTAGTTGGCTGAAGGACATCGCTGAAAAATCGTAAAAACCATACTTTTAGTGTGCTTGGTACAGATCTACAGATTAACCAATTCAGGGTTCGTGCGACTCCTTGAAATCCTGGAAATATAGTTTAAAATAAAAATGAAATACCATTCCTAAAATCTTGAATACGAATCTTAAACACTGGTGTATGTATCAATAGGATGAACGGAAAAGAGACGACCAGACTAGAATGATGATGAAAAATTTAGCCACCTAAAGTAGGTGAGTGTGTAGCCTATATTATACACTATATTATTATTCTTACAACAATTTTGAAAGTTGGGATATGGTTTTAATTTTATTTACGTGTCTAATGGTTGAATACAGCAGTAAGGTTTCACGTGGACTAAACAGTACAGGAACAGTGCGGTCTGTGAAACCTTAAGGAAAGTTTATTTGTGTTACTATGCTGTTTTGACTTCGGATCAGTTAAACCTTACCTTAAACATCAAACGAGCTCGTTTTTGTTTTCTAATTCGTGATACTTTGACATACCAAGCTCGTTGTCTGCACTCGTTGCAAATGCACTGAATTTCGCTCGCTTCGCTCGCTCATTCAGTGCAAGTCTTTCTTTTGGAAGTTGGTTTGTTCGCAGCTATCTATCAGCGGCTTTGTCCGTATTTGTAATATAGGACGGCAAGCCAAATGGGCAACGGACACTTTAGCTCTAACTCGGGAGAATGACGTGAAAGCTTTATATAAATGATTCGTAACAAGAATAATGCTTCCTCTTTACGCGCGGGTAAATTTTTGGCTCACCAGCATTGTTAACATTTGCTTAACGCTTTCCGTCTGGCGTTTGCGGATGGGCATTGTTGCTTAAAAACAATGTTTAAAACAATGTATAACAATAAAACGGATCGTTCAGGGCTCCGTAACTCCGGAACGGGGCAACCAATTGAAATTGCTATTTCTATAAAGGGCACATCTCCGGAAGTAGAGCTTTCAAATGACCTAAGAACCAGCGTTCTACGACAAATGGTTTAGTCTGTAGAGACCATTGTATAAACGTGTCCAAAGAAGTCCATCCTCACCACCACCGTATAAAACAAAACTGAAACTCACGATTCCAGCTGAAGTCCAGATCTCCAGTCTGACAAATCGGAAATTAATGAAAGTTGGTACAAGTGTTGGCCAAGTCCCACAAGGCTTATACACCAAATTTCGGTAAGAAATGTTGAACGACGGCGGAGAAATTAAGCTTTCAAATTTCCGCTTTAACATGGGAGACCGAGGTCAAACCTTACAGTAAAGGCTACCGTCAAAATCTGGATTTTTTTGGCGAAATTATCGAAAAAATAACACTATATCCGCGTCAAGTCAAACCGATCTGAAACCAATACCATCGTACCGGCCCTGATACCTCGTACCAATGTCGGTATCGAATAGCGCTACTCTTCATATTAATAGTTTATCCTCTTTTTGTTGTTTGTGATAGGTGCAAGTTCTAATGGTGGAAGTAGTTGTCGCAGTGCACAGGCTGTGGACTTTTTTGCATTTGTTCACTTATAGCTAATTACGGAAAAGACCACAAAAGTCGATTCAGTCAAGAGTTTAGTACCGGTCATTAACCTCTTTCCAGACTTACAGTCAGAATGGTCATTGGTCAGTGAAGTGATTCTATCTCGCTTATTCTTGTCTTGGACCCATATCCCTTACCAATCATCTGTGGTTTGCTCGCTTTTTTCTATCAGGTTGCTAGGCAACCCTCATGATGCACGATTTCCGTCACCGAACTTAGTTAGGCCCGATGTACACATGCTTTTTTTCAACGTGCGTTGACGCTGTGTTACCGCTTTTGCGGTGTGGTTTACGTGACATCTGTTGGGTAGCTCACATTCCTCCGTCGACATTGTTACCGCACGTCCAACGTGCGTTCGTTTTGCAATGCACCTCCCCTCGGCAACGCAACGTTAACACAAACGCATCTCCGGTCTCCGCCACCTCCACAGTATCTTGTGTGGCTTGAGCGGTGCACACATCCGTCATTTATCGCAAAAGCGTTACCGAAAATGGCGTCCAATTTCGAGGAAATAGACATAGAATTGTTTATTGGGGGAGTACAGAACTATCCTGAAATATAAAATGTTGGTTGAAGACTCACTGGGAATTAATTAAAAAACTTATCCGAATTTTTTAGTTAATCTGCAAAGGATGTGTAATATATTCCCCTGGTAAGTCTTAAATCGTCGCATTGGTTTCAAAATATAATTTTTTGTACACGAGGTTAGCAAAATGGGGTGCGGCCGAATGCGTACTGGCGTTACTTCACGGTCATGTGTACATTGATTGCTAACGTCAACGCACCGTCAACGCACGTTAAATGCGCATGTGTGCATCGGGCCTTATTTTGTCTTCTTGCATAGGTATACATAAGAGGAGCCAAGCGAGAACGGAAGCAGCAAGAATAAAACAATGCGGATTATTTTATTGTTTAACTTCTGGGTTATTATATTATCGAGGAGTTCATCGAGTTATCTGCCGGGTTTTATTCTTGCTGTAGGTATACGTCCTGGCGTTAAAGGGGTTAGATGTTTTGCTAGTGACTCTGCTGTTGCACAGAATCTTTCAACTTTATATCCACCTTCTACATGGATACAGGCTTGTTTCCTGTTATGATCGGATATTACCCCAATAGAATTTTTTTTCTCCTTTCCCCTTCCCCTACCAGACTTCTTTATGCCTTGAAAAATCGGGTTGAGTCAGAATTTAGCAGTAAACAAAGAAACACAATGGTGCCAACACCGTGAAAGGCTAAGTATGAAAAGCGAAGAACAAAAATCACGAAAAATATGCCCGTCTCGTCGAAATGTACATTTTTATCTTTACTAACGCTAGTTTTCTTCAGATGATGAAAGATGTAAAGAAATTAGTTTTCTATATGTCGTTCGGAAATATACATTATCTGCTAATTTTAGCATTCCTTCCCAGAATGCTGTCTTTCCCTAGAAGTTTTTAGATTGCCACGATTCGGCCAGCTTGGCAACCCAAGTGTGCATGGGCACCCATCCGATAAGAGCTCCTGTAACGACTGGGTCAGCATCTTTTTATCCTCTAGCAATCACTGCAAGTAGCTTCTGTTTTCCCTTCTCTTTCACCATATTCACACGTTCTACCTGTTCATTCTTTCAAGCCACTTTCGTCACGGCAAAGCCCCGGTACGCCGAGTGACCCATCAGCCTTCCTCCTTTCCACCAGTTACCTCTCGCCTGCCGTTGCTGTTGCTGTTGGCCGCTTGTCCGCCCGCCGTTCGGACCTGTGTCCTCCTTCGGGCAGTCCATTTCTGCTCTCCAACTCGTTGTCGTTTGTCCTGCGCCCCGTGTGGATGACTTTCACCTCGCCGGCTTGTTCCTTCCCCACAGTTCGCTCCCGCTTTGTAGCTCTTTCATCCACGAAGATTTTCTGTTGATAACCAATTTCCTGGACCTTCGAAGAAGATTCTCCCTGACGTGACCTCCACTTCTGTTCATCGCTGCTTTTGGGTATTTCTGATCTCCGGCCCAACTTTCACTGTCTTCGATCTCCACGCCTGCATGACGGTCTGTGTCCGGTACCATCTACTCCACGGTCTGCCGCTACTTTCGTCTTTCAGGCTCTTGCCAGACATGATGTGAAGATCCAAGGCACCCCGAAAGATGCTCCCTCCAGGTTGACCTGGCCACTGGTCAACCCATCGCCTGCTTGACCTGATGCTGTAGTCGACCAATCGTCTCCTCCTTCGTCCGGACTTTCAAATGCACTGCTTTTTATTCGCTGTGATCAACCCGAAATTTCGTATCTCTCTCGTTGACCGATATCTTTGCTGCATCGATGCCAAGACTCAAGGACTCCCCGAAAGGAACCACCTCCCGGAAGGCTACTTCCTTTTCCACCAACCCATCTGCTGCTCACCCTGATGTTGTCATCGGCCTTTTAATGCGGCCCATTCTCGTCTTTCACTGGCTGTGTACTTCCTTTCGTTCCATCTTTCGGAACACTGGAAGCATGTCATCTCATTCACAACAAGAACATCAGGCGGATTTTTCTCGCCCTTCTGGTCCGCAACGACATCCCTTTTGTTTCTATTCTCGTCCGGACTTTCGACCGTACTGCACTTTCCTTGCCGTGATCAACCCAGATGATCATCATTCCTGGCATCTCCGCATGGATCGACTTTTTCACCATGCATCTTCCACTCGCCACAGACGATTCCTGGCTTACCATGCCTTTCGTCCTTTCGTCAGTTATCTACAGCAGCACGGTTTACACGTTGACTGCATCGCCTATTCCCTGTTTTCCTTTCATTCGGACTCAGCAAAAAACGTTATGACCCCCGTCCTGATTGCTAGACCCATCGATCACAAAACTTCTTCACTACTGTCTGTGTCACCTTAAGTATGGCTGAACGGACTTTGATCATGAAAACACAAAAAGAATTCGCCACTCACAAGGAACAGAAAAGACTTAAATTGCTACGTGAAGAACTCGCAGCATCGGAGTCCCTTCTACCCACTCCGGGCAAGTCTTTCTTATCATCATTGGCCAAGTCACTGGCTGGGTCCCCTCCACACTCGACTTCGTCTTCCTCCTCATCTTCCCATACCGCAAGTCCTGCTCCTTCATCACACTCAAATCCACCTTGCCACCTCCACTGAAGCAGAAAAAGACTGTTGGCCAGCCCACCAAAAATCCCACCACCGCCTTCATCTCAACTGCCCTCACCAGTGCAAATCCTGCACCGTCTGACGTTTCTGCTCTCCCAGCAGCCGTGCCTGTCCCCTGCAACTCCTCACCGACCACTCCTCCCTACTCTTTCAGTCACAACCTCAACTTTGAAATCAACTGCCATCAATGCTTCGCTCGTCTCGGCACCTATTGTGCCCATGGCCAGCGTCTCCAATACCCTTTATGGTTTTGACTGCACCCCCCACCCCCGACCTCAGATCAGGTTGATTTCTCGGATGCTTTCACCCTGCAACGGACCATCAGAAAGGACCTCCACATTTCTAAGTCCAAAGTCACACTACTGAAATCAACATTCTTCCAATTTCTACCTTCATCGATGACCAATCAACAGAACTATCCACCACTTGCGCCATTCTATCCAAAGCAAAAAAAGAAATTTTTCGTCTACAAGACATGTTTAACCATCAAGTTGCTTTCACGCCTTCCGAAAAGCACTCAGTGCGTCTGGAATATCCAGCGCTCCAAACTCCCGCTTCCTGCAAACCTGTCCTCAGGTTCTCTCCTCGTTCGCGTCCGTCACTTTTGGACCTGAAACGCCGCTTCCATGACTCCCGTGTCATTAAGCAGCCTCCGGGGCCTGACACTTCTCATTCATCTTCAACCTCGAACGCAGAACTTTAGGCTCCACCTCTGGCAAACATGTTACCAACGTCATCAGCGCTGCTATGCTATTTCACCCCTGGCAGCTTCGACCCCACTCTTTCGGTTGAACTCATGACTCATGATCCTGTGGTTCTCTCTTAGGTCTCCGCAAACATTCACATGCCTCCATCATCTCACATCATTCGTCAGCTGTGGCAGTATGACAAAACCGATACTAACAACAGACCCTTTCTCTGAATGCCATTCGTGAGCCAAGGGGTACTGTGTCATTTATCACCAGACCTTAAGCTATCTGTGTCTTCACTCCTGTTCGCCACGGTCTCGGCCATGATCCTCACGAACTTTTGTTTGCCACCTGTCATTTTCCTTTTCGGCCCCTCTTCAGTGCAAACGCATGCTGCTCTTCTTCTCAAACACATCTTCAGGACGAGCTTGTCCAACAGTTTTCACTTTCTTCGTTATGGAATGTTTACACCAAAACTACAAACATTTCTCATGCAACACTCACCAGTTCTTGGAACTATACCCCTCAACCTTTTGAAAACTTGGCCCCTTGTGATCTCACATGGAACACCAAGCAAAACCCTTCAACAACCACAGTGCTACCTTTCATAGTCAACTTTCCTACCAGTTTGCCTCAACATGGTCCCCCTTTAGACACCATCGATGACACCCGATGCATTACCATTCAACCTTCTCGATGCGACAGATGGCTTCAGTGTTCCCAGCATCGAATCGGGTAATATTTCATGTTCGTAGATACTTTACAGTTTTGAACGAACGTCCAGCCCCATGCAGAAACTCCCCCCCTCCCCTCTTCCAGGGTCCCACCCTTCCTTTTTATTTTTCAATGTTAAGTTTTCAACTACACTCCTACAAACATCCCCCCCCCCCCCACCACCACCCACTCCCCTTTTCAGTTCTGCCGAGTCTTTGACTCCGGGGAAGCCAGCTTACAATCCTACAGAACCCATCAGGTGGTGTCCACCACCTGGTTTGACGAGGTCTTCTGTTAATGCTAAAATTAACTGGTAATTATATTTCTGAATGGCATATAGAAACATGAAATTGACGCCCCCCCCCCCACCAGGGCCAGCTAAAATTTTATTTCTATTCCCTGTACCCACTCTACCTCCCATCTTGAGTCACCATCATGACGGATTGAAAGGAAACGTAAGATTCTGATTCGTTACAGCGGCTCTAGGAAAACCTCTATGGAAATACATCATTCTGGAAAAGAATGTTTAAATTAACTGGTAATGTACATTTCTAATTAGGCAATAGAAACAAAATTTAGTTGGCCCTGGCTGGGGAGGGGGGGGGGGAAGTCGGCAATTTCATGTTTTTGTTTCAATAAAAAAAAAAGTATGGGGTTAGAGCAATTTACATTCGTTGTCCCATTTGGTTGACCACAGCATTATTCTGTTCGACTAGGCAGGAGCAAATGGGAAAACGTTCCTCATTGATTGTTTGGTTTGCATTCGTGAGCGTGCACGTGTGTGAGATAAAATGATTGGTTTATTTTATTTACTTTACTCATTTCTCAGTACACATTTTTTGATAAATCTTTTTCTTTTCTTTTCTTTCCACTTCGCTGCGATTTTTGTGACTGATTGTGGCAGAATCAGTGTGTTTGCCATGCAACGAGTTTCTACCAGGGTACATTTCTTGGCATTGTGTGACCTGTGTGAGGTTGCAAGGTTTCATGGTTATAGGCTGCAGTCCTCTAGATTTAAACTATTAGTAAAAAAAAAAGTTATTTTATTTTGGCCATAGTGGTATTATTGTTATAAGGTTTTTTTATCTTCTTAATGAAGATAAAATCCTGTATTGCAGGTTTTGATCTAGAGGCTGACACCAAGAGTTCACAAACAGTCGTGTGATTACAAAACATGCATTACGTTAAAATTTTATATCATTCTGATTAAAAGCAAAGATAAAAGTCAGATAACATGACCTATTGTGTAGTTTCTGTGCAATTTTACCTTTGTTTTATTGATCCGACTGTAATGCAAGATGGATTCGTCTTTGCTGTTAGTTCTGCTGTTGTTATGTACTCCTCTTTACACTGTGGGTAAAAGCATTCCTGAGCAACATTTTGAATTACGTCAATCCCCACAGCAGCTGGTCGACAAATGGATCAATGCTCAACCTGCTGGTGCAGTAGCTGTCGCTGTTGTTTCCCCCGAAGATACTGAATATTATTTTGGAGGACAGCTTTCATCAGCTAACCCATCTTTACCTAATGAACACACACTGTTCGAAATAGGTTCAATCACCAAAGCAATCACAGGAATACTACTAGCTAATCAAGTATTATCCGGGAATGTTCAGCTAAACGACACTTTATCTAAGCTGCTCACTGACTGGCCTGGACGACACTCCGCTCATCCTGGTGATGTGAACTTGCTGGAACTGGCCACTCATTCTTCTGGACTTCCAAGGGAGCCAGATAATTTGGAGCCTGTAGTGTTACCAGACAATATATTTGTAAATTACACAACGAAGAAAATGTACGAGTGGTTGGACAGGGTTAAATTGTCAAATCGTGGTTCATTCCTTTACTCTAATGCTGGCGCTGGTCTTTTGGGACATGCACTGGAAGTTCAGAGAAAGCAAAACTATGAAGACTTTCTAAAGAATCAAGTTCTCATTCCACTCGGCCTTCGGGACACAACGATAACCCTAAATAGTGACCAGAAAAGCCGCCTTGCTCCCGCCCATGCATCATCGGGAGAAGAAATTAAGAACTGGGACCTTGTTGGCATTTGGGCACCAGCAGGAGGATTACGATCTACTGTAGCCGAAATGGTTCGTTTTGTACGACTTACTACAGGTCTCGAAGCGATTCCAAAGGAAATGGGAGAAGCACTTGAATTTGCCATTCGAGTACGGAAAAACACAACACTCGTTTCTGCAATACCAACTCCCAAAATCGGATTATTTTGGTGCCTTTCCGAATTACCTCATGAAACTGTACTGATTTGGCATGGCGGCACCACTGGTGGACATAACGCGTTTGTTGGTTGGGTACCTGAAGCTCAAATAGGAATTATTGTGATGGCAAGTATAAGTTCTACAGTTTCAGGCAAGTCAGTCAATCACTTAGCTTCCGACTTGCTTAAACACGTTATGGATCAGTAATGGAAATAGTTTAAAGTTTTTGCGTCAAGTGATTGTTTTGAATACACTTCTAAATCAGGAGTTATTGAAGATCAGGGAATAAAAACTGATTCACTTACCCTAATTTTGACTCTATTACGGGATTCTCTCAATCGTTGAAAATCATAACCAGTATAATGAATGTAAAATTCGACTTGTACCTGGAATTGAACCTGAATCATTACATTTTATATAAACCAGTGGATTTACTGTTGGAGCTATTACATGAAAGACAAAATTTTAAAAAAATTCCTCATAAGGTGAATGTATATTTGCAGTACAAATGTATTAACCGAGTTGGTCTGTTTCCACACTGTCAAGCACTCATCTTACCTAAGGGAACTCATTCCTAACTTATGACTACGTAGAATTCATCTGCTTCTAAACTGGTCGAACTGGGTATATCTTTCTTACTGTGCCTGTAATTTGCATTACTTCAAAACCAATTATTTTGCGGGTTGTAGAATGTAAGAATGCGCCTCCTTCCTAAATTTTCCAAGATGGCGGGAACTGAATTGCAACATAAAGACTGGCTCAATGTTTTTTTGTTCTTTATTTTATCAATATTTTATTGTGACTAAGACTAGAAACATTTAGCCTAAAATTTAATTTCTGTGCTGTTTACATGTTCTTATGAGAATATACCAGTCAGGAGGCATCTTATTTAATTTGCATTACTTGCGTGTCAAATATAGACTAGTGGAAAGACCGAAATAAGATCGGGTCACAAACGCCTGGAGAACTAGAGGTTCCACTAACTACAAAGCACTGAACAATAGAAGATTAAGGCAAGTATCTTCCACTCTTACGCCTAAAATCCCCCAAAATTGTCTTAGTTGGTCTGACAGAAATTGTATAACAGACATTTTACTTTATAAACATTTCTCTGAAAACGACTACCACATCGTTCCTGCCACCAATTCCCACCTTCTCCTAATTGCAATGTTATACCAAGCGATTAGCACGCAACAACAAAACCCATTGTTTTGTAATTCACATGACTCATTTTTTGAGGATTTATCTAGACACACGCTAGTGTGTCGCGCCAAGTTAGGCAACAAACATCACAACGAACATCACATCAATTCAATTGTCGAGGTTGTAAACCATTGTAGCGCGACGCCGTAGCGTCAGTGTCTTATATCTTGAAGCATAGTTGGGCACATTTCAGGTACTTGGGGAAAAATAATAATGTGGTACAAAAGCTTAAATTGTGTTGAAATCGAGAGCAATGATCCACCTGACTTAACTCGCGTAGGAATGCTAGCTAAGCTGCTTTCAATGCAAAATCTGACCCTCAATAACATTGAAAATGTGTTACTAGTTACTAGCTAGCTACTAGCTAGTCCGCTCATCCCCATGTTAAACCCCATAGGGTGATTATTCATCGATACCGAGATAACGGGAAGGCTTCCAGCTATGAAATTGGATGAATGGTTACAGTACAATACGAACTGCGTACCTTTTATGGTTTGAAGCCTGGGGCCGTAACAAGAATGGCGTGGGAGGGCGCGTAAGTACGAAAATATTGTTATAACCATTGTTAGTATTGTCGGCATCGTCTCTCATTGTACGGCCAAAGTTCGGACAATGGCAACGTGTATACTGACGTGCGTGCCTAGACACACACTAGTGTATCACGATAAATCTAAACAACGATGCCAAAGAAATTGTATCCACCCAAAACTGAGCAGCCGCCAAGTTTCCAAAAAGGGTCGGCCTTTCAAGGTAGTGATATCATTCAGCCAGGGAAAGGCCGCCAAGGTTAATCCTATTAGCCAAGTTAATCGCACCTACTAATAGTTCGAAAGTTAAATGAAAACTAGAAGATTGCTACTAGCGGTAGCAATCTTCAAGTTTTCATTTAACGTACAAAGTATTATTCCGTGCAGGAGGTACAGATGTATGCCAAGATTTAGATTAGGGGTTTGAATAACATCTCTGTAATGTGTGGTGCAGTGGCAACCCGGACCACTGCACTGTGACTGAGGTTGGCGCTAATGACCAAGTTGTCGACGCGCCATTAAGCCTCAATCCCCCCCCCCCCCTTTTTGGAAACTTGGCGGCTCTTATACCAGTTTTGGTTTTGGGTGGATATCACAACTTTCATAGGCCTGTGAATACAAAGAATTCCACTGCCTAATAGTCACCGCTACCTTTTTTGTCTGGAGTGTCTATAAATTTTCTAATTCATAATTTTTATGTTTGACATTGCCCAATTAGCCGTTGCACCAGCCAAATGGACGTGGTTTGGCTTATTGTATTCCCATGTTTCAGATGCTTAAGTCTATTTAATCCGATTTTTCAGCGCTCTGCCTAACAAACGCTGATTTTCGTTCGCTTCGCTCATTCAATCAGCGCATCCCCCTTCACTTGGCCCTCCCGAGGTAAACGTTAATCATTCAATCATGAACACATACTACAAACTCACGGAATGGTAAATGTTCATACAGTTCTAATATTCTGGTGGCAGACGAAGATTACTAAAACTAAACAACTCACCAGCTGTTTAAAATTACTCGCCACTTACACTAGACTGCAAGAACAGTGAGTCCGCGTAAAATAAAATGTCCGCGTCACGTTATTGAGGACACTTTCTCTCCATAAAGAACAAGTTTCCACCTGTGCTGACGATGTGAATTTTGTTTCCAAATCTTCTTTCCAGCAAAATTGTCCCTTTTATCCTGGTGGGGCAGATAATTCAGTTTGGATTCGTGTACCGTAAAAAAAAACAAGACCAAACCTTTGCAATAAAAGATAAAGATATTCCGTATCTTAGTGAACCACCTATTTGCAAAAACAGTGCATTCTGACAATTAAGTACTGAAACGATAAGCGTGTAACACTTAAGCATGTTATAATCTACTGTTGGATGACAATACAAACAATGGTTACAACAATAATTTTGCACTTACGAGCCACTTCAGGGCCACGTGCTTCTAGCTGCAACCCCCATTTCAGAAAAAGGCACTTCCCCATATGACGCTTTACCTGTCTACCGAAATTTAGATCTGGCAACTTTCCCTAATGAACTGTAGAGGTGTCTTTATACCCTATGAGCATTAACATGGGAGTCTGGTGACAGCTAGTTACTAGTAACACTCAACGTTATTGAGGGCACATTTTCTCCATAAAGAACACGTCCCCACATTTTCGTTTTGAGGTTTTTTTTGTTACTGGACCCAAGACACCTGATTCAAACGATTTACAACGATTTCTACCGCATGGGGAATTTGCACCAGTATGCTGAAATCACGTATAAGTTTGTTTCAGTTAAAAGACACAGTCTGCTAGTGAGCCGCCATCTGACAACAATTACACTCTAACAAAGGGTTGAAAGGGTTTAACGAGCGTTAACCACTCCTGGTTATCTGCCCGAAGCCCTAAGGACCTAACAATTCCGCCCTATAGTGGCGTAGATAAGCCTAAACTTCTGCATTTTAGTGAGGAAAGCACCAAATTTGGCACAGATGCTAATTTAGGTATACTGATAAAATCTGGATATAGGGCCAACTGAATTTCTCAAACCGGAAGTGGTAACCGGAAGTGCCTATTTTCAGCCATGAGCGAAACCAAAAAATAGATTGACCAATCTCCAATAAGGGAAAAATTGTTTAAAATGTGTTGCATCATACCTGAATAATATTCTTCAAATTTCAACGTATGACAGCTGACTGATAGGTAGCTTAAGGGCTGAAACGGTGGTCAATAGGTCAAATTTTGGACATTTGCTGCTAAACCGTTGCTTTTACAAAGGGAAAAAGTGTTTAAAATGTGGCGCATCAAGTTTTAATACTACTCTGGACAATTTTGGTATGACAGCCCTGACTTAAAGGTAGCTTAAGGGGCCAAACGAAGATCAAAATGTCAAATTTTGGACGAAAAATCGCATTTTTTTTCATTTTCTGCTAAACCGTTGCTTTCCCCAAAAAAACCATGTCTCAACATAATTAAGGAAATCAAATTTAGACCTTTTTTGTCTAAATAAAAATGTGCCAGGTTCGATGGTTTGGTTAGAAATGGCTGGAATTTTACCTGACCAATGGTCACACTTTCTTTTTTATCATAACTACAGTGTGTATGTATGACTTTGAAAGTTGAACTGCTACTATGTCATTACTAATCCTAGAAAAGGATGTAGATAAGTTCATCTGAAAGGGGTAGAGGTCCTTTATTCAATGAAGCCAATAAAAATATTTTTTTGTAATTATGGTGTGAGCCAAACCTGTTCTTTAGTACTGATGTAGGGCATATGCATTTTGACATAGCTCTGTCCCACAGTTAAGCAAGCTATTTTACAAACACTGTCAAAAAAACTGTCCTCCTTTTAGATGAGACTAAGCAGTTACATTATTTTTGTTTAGAAAAGGCATATTAACAGCTCAAAGTAAAAAATTTAGTAGTAGTTAAAATTCAGTGGTATAAAAAATTCAGTAAAAATGAACAACATAGCCATTAATCGGTTCTTACTTATAGCAAAACCGTTTTATTGGTCTTACTGGCAAAATACACCTTCACCTAACACCTGCAAACACTGATTCTCAGACTCAAAGCTCATCACAATACCATAATCCTTTATTGATAAGGATATCATGAGCAAGATCAACATGGAAAAGTAGCCCATTCCTAGTGACTTTACGAGTGACTTTCCTAGTGACTTTACGAGTGTTGGCTCCTCAACATTCGAAGAAAGAAGAGAATTCGTTCTGTTTCTGTCT
Organism: Lithobius niger; assembly: GCA_023313725.1. Classification (NCBI taxonomy): domain Eukaryota; kingdom Metazoa; phylum Arthropoda; class Chilopoda; order Lithobiomorpha; family Lithobiidae; genus Lithobius; species Lithobius niger. The sequence continues at coordinate 7,731 of JAHWFP010050788.1, read as the reverse complement.
GTGTACTAATTGGTCATAAACTTAAGCGTTCAGATTGCTTTCAAACTGTGTTTCCAGACATGCCCTTGCCAGGATATAAGATACGTTACCCTTCAGAGTTGTGTGTGGGCATGTCAGGATGGCCCTTCGCAGCTTCCGTAGCACCCTGACACCTGCCCACCTCACCAACCTCGTTTTCAGGTTCGCAGGCAGTCCTTAGGATGAATCCAAGCCGAATCCACGTCTGCTCATTTTGCTTGTTGTAAAAACTGTTTTGAATTGCGAAAAATGGACTTCGATGTCTGTTATTACACCTGGGAGGGATGCTATCCGGGCAGGTGCATTCAATCCCTATAGGCATATCTGAGAATTCTGGGAATTCAGAGCTCCAGAAGGTCGGTTTAGCTCGTCCTAATTCTCTTTACGACTAATGGCTGTACCTATTCTTCAGAGAATGCCCCGAACTAATTTTCTTTCTCAACTTTTCTGGCCTGAACTGATGAATTGTGGAATCTCGTCATCTTATGACTTGCATTGAAAGTTAAGTGGCCTTTTCGGTTGCAAACCAGGTTTATCTGTCCTCCACTTTTTAGGAACTATACAGATAAGGTTTATCTCTTCCTCATATCCGTCAGCCCCAAGCAGCTTCATCCAGATGGCTACCTCCTTACACTTTTACAGCAACACAGATTAGAGCAGTCATATTAAGCAACAATCAGGTTTATAGTCTCAAAACGTTTATTCAGAACATTAGTTGACTGAAGATTTTCAAACTTCAGGTTCCTACACATACGTGGAATGACATGGAATGACTTCTCAGTTTCAAACAACTATATAAAGATCATACGAATCCTTCAATCTTAAGACATGGATGCACGTATCTCGATAATATACTTGTCAGTCTTCCAATAGTTATACAAGTAGAATATTCCACTTTGTTTCAAACAGCTTTACAGGGTTTGATATCTGTCTGAGTGTACACAGATGAGCTGGCACTAACAGCTGATCCGACTTCTCTTCAGCTACAAGTAGCTTCACTGAAAGCCTGTGCTCTTTCATCCTTCAGCAAGCTACAGAAAATGGATTTGTCTTCGTATCAACCATTAGGAAACAACGGAGAATTATCACATTCACAGATAAACTAGTTCTTTGTCAGTTTATGGAACGCTTCACAGAAGAGTTATTTTGTGCCCACTTTAGCCCTGAAAACTTATACACCCAAACGATTTATCTTCTCCTTAGTATTTGGACCTTTGTGCTGATATGTGCTACTCCACCTATGTCTTGCCTTCCTTCAGTAGTTACATACGTACATGTAAGGTCTTTAGACACAAAAGTAGTTGGATTCCTCTGATTTCAGGTATTGCAAAGCGAGCATGCATTTTATCAGTAAATGCGTATACAGAGAAGGTCTCACTACTTCTAAACATTTAAAGACCAACACAAAACATAAAATCTTTTTCTACATTTACTGTTAAGCAGAGAGGATCTGGTTTCTCCTCCTCAAAACAACCCACGCTGAGCAGCTGGTTCATTCTCGATGTTTCAACACTACAGAGAAAGAATCCTTTTCAGTCTTTATGAAGAGTCTAGCTACACAGACAGGGTTTAGCACCCACTCATATTGTTAACACTTGCACATGTAATATTTCTTTCTTCTATCTAGTTTAAAGACAGGGTTAAATGATTCCTCTCCTTAGTGCACATGTGACTACTCTAGCCTGCAGGACCTGTGTCGTCTTCAGCCATTAGACAGCAATAATGTAATTCATGGGTCTTCTTCGACCGTTAGACAGCTACAATACAAGATTTTAGGTCGTCTTCAGCCTTTAAGTAACTGCAATACAGGATTCAGCTCTTTTTCAGCCATTAGGCTGCTACAATGCAGCAAACGTATTTTCTAACCTATTAAACAGCTATATACAATATAAGATAGATGTTTAATAGGGTCTTTTTAGAGTCTTGATAGGGTCTTTTTCAGCCGTTACGCAGCTACGGGGCATTCGTTAGCCATTATGCAACTTTAATGCAAGATCCAGGTCTTCTCCATCAATTAGTCAGCTACCACTAACTGGGGCCAACTTCAGCTCTATAGCTAGCTACAATACGGGATACGGGTCCGCTTTAGCCATTAAGCAGCTACAATACAGGATCCGGCTCTTCTTTAGCTGTCTTCTTGTGCCATTAGGCAGCTACAATATAGGGTACGGACCTTCTTCAGCCGTATGCAGCTCCACCGACAGGATTATAACTCTTTTACAGCTGTATAACTTCAATATGTAAAGCTGATAACGTCCTTAGCAGGCTTGATTTTTGGTTGGTGTGTGAAGTTTAATATTGCTTTCAGCTTATGAGTTACTTCACAGACAAGTTGAACTATCGGGTAGTAACTCGTACTATTGCGGTGAAACTGATCTAAAGGGAAGCTGTCGAGAGCTATTGCTTTGCTGCGTGGATTACATGATTGCTGTGACACTTATAGGACAACCAACATCGTTCCAACAACAACGAGTCGTGCTGATAGCATGATCATAACATGTGTTTACTTCCTGCATGTATACCAAGTTTGTAGTACACTAGGCCATGTGATTCCATAGTGGCTGATTACGTCACAATATCTCACAATTTCTAACCAAACCATTGAACCTAGCGAATTTTTTATTTAGACCAAAAAAAGGAACTAAATTCGTATTCCTTTAATTATGTTGACACATGTTTTTGTTTTGTAAAATCTACGGTTTAGCAGAAAATGACAAAAATGTAACTTTTCGTCCAAAATTTGATATTTGACCTTCGTTTGACCCCTTAAGCTAACTTTTAGTCAGGGCTGTCATACCCAAAACTGTCATAAGTGGTATTAAGGTATGATGCGCCACATTTTAAACGCTTTTTTTTTCCTTTGTAAAAGCAACAGTTTAACAGAAAAGCACAAAAATGTGATTTTTCGTCCAAAATTTGATCTTTTGACATTGGTTTGACCCCTTAAACTACCTTTTAGTCAGGGCTGTCATATCCAAAGATTTAAAGAGTAATATTAAGGTATGATGCGCCATATTTTAAACACTTTTATTCCTTTGTAAAAGCATCGGTTTTAGCAGAAAATGACAAAAAATGTGATTTTTCGCCCAAAATTTGACCTTTTCACCTCCGTTTCAGCGCTTAAGCTATTTATCAATCAGCTGTCATACCTTGAAATGTGCAGAATAGTATTCAGGTATGATGCGCCACATTTTGAACATTTTTTTTTCCTGTATATGGAGACTGGTCGAGCTATTTTTGGTTTGGCTCATGGCCGAAAATAGGCACTTCCGGTTTCCACTTCCGGTTTGAGAAATTCAGTTGGCCCTATATCCATATTTCATCAGTATACCTAAATTAGCATTTGGTGCTTTCCTCACTAAAATGCAGAAGTCACCCTATTTTAGTGGCTTATCTGCCCCACTAATAATCGTAGATATGCCTTACCACAAATTTTACTCTTTAGGGCTTATCTCCAGTATGAACCCGGACCACTAACAAAATAATTGCACCAAGTGAGCAAACATTTTTTGCCATATTATCAAACTACTTTCTTGTTGTTTGTAAAGTTGAATTTCCTCATCTGTCCCTTTCTGGCAGTTGACTTGGAAGATTTCACTTTTTTAGTTGAAGCACGAGTGGCACATTACATAACACATGTCATGGCGTTCTTTGTAACCAAACTGCTTCGTGATTGGTTAAAAATAATATCGAAAAGAGTTTAGAATATAAATAAATTTTATTCGTCTGAGAATTCCAAAGAATACTTTAAATAAGAATTTATGAATAACATTGAGAGACCACAAACAAGCTGTAAATGATACTGAAGTTTTAAAAAGCACAAATTACTAACGCCATCTAGTTTTTAAAATTGAAAGTTTTTGTGGTTTAGTTCCAAGGGTGGTCGAGGCGAGTCTCTGTCCTCGGTCAAACGCTAGGACACCACCCTAATACAAGTCTGTTACTCATCGTCCCTACGGAACTTTTCATGGACTGATGCTTACGCCTATTAACTGGATTGGCCAAAACAACAGTTGTGACCGTGCGCAGGGATTCCATAGGCGTGCAAACACCATCAGAGCACAGAGTGTAGAACCAATTGTTGCTCACAGTTCGTTCACCAGTCTTGAGAACGGCTGCATCACTGAAAACATACGATCTGTTTCTGTCTTTGCACGTTTGTCCACCTACTCCTCTGGAAGTAAGGCCCCTACGAAGGTGAGAGAGAGTAGCGCTGAATGAAAAATTGAGCGAGCAAAGTGAGCAACTCACTCAAAAGGTTTAGTTTTACGTGTACGTGGATATCAGAGTAATCAGATAATGCAAATCACTGGGAATTCTGAAGATACGGTCGTGGGATGCTGCGACGAGTGTTTCTTTATATCTCCTTACTACAGTTTCGTTTCTCTTGAAAATTCTAGATACAGTGCTAAATAGAATTCTAGAAAATTCATTCAGATAACATATGCTACAATTCGCCAAGAAGCAACAACATATCAGTAAAAGTAAGAGTGATATACAGAAGGGACCGTAGGGTACCACGGAGTGCCCGTGACAATGTTACCGCATTTTCCATCTCTCGTTCGGGGTCGCAACCGTTTGCAGCCAAATGTGAACGACCGGTTGTAACTGTTTTTGGGGATGACCCATGTTATACCCATACTTGATCGTTACAAAAGTCGGTATAAATTCGCTACCTCTAGCAACGCTATGGGAAGCATTGTTGTAACTGGAGGTTAACTAGAATTGTTGTAACTGGAGTGGTTAACGCTCGTTAAACCCTTTAACCCTTTTAACTAGAATATCTATAGACAACGAATTAGTTCTCTTCAACCACATGAAAGCGTTCACTTAACTTTAAAAAAAAATTTAAAAAACATAATTCAACAAACATGTACAAGAACCCAAGGCAAGACCACAACGCTGACTTGACCAACAACACATCAAATATACAAACACATCTTAACAAAAATAGCCTTAACTCACCAACACACCAAAAACAAACAAAAAATCTTATTAAAAGGCTTCACTCACCAACAGTAACATGTTTGTTAGAATCCGAAAGCCAAAGACTGCATGATACCTCCTCACTGGTGTGAATCGTAGTTTTCTATGATATAACAAAATCGTCTTCGGAATCAGAAGAAAACAAAGCATTAACCGCCTTGATTGCCGAACCATCGTGTTCGAACGAACAACCACCAAACTCCCAAGGGCTAGTAACAATCAAGTTTGGGTATAAATTACTTATTTACGTAGTTTGTAACAATGCCTCGAAGGATATGGATTGATATACCTCCGCCGCGAATGCCAACAATAGACCTCCTCAGGCAGGTATAAATCGCATATCCTCCTCGGCATTGTTGCAAACGATGTAAATCTAGACACGCGCTAGTATGTCGCGCCAAGTTAGGCAACAAACCACAACAAACATCACATCAATTCAATTGTCGAGGTTGTAAACCATTGTAGCGCGACGCCATTGCGTCAATGTCTTAGGCTGCGTTTACAATATAAAAGCTTGTGCGTGAGCGTGACGCTCGACGCGTACGCCAGTTCATGAACAAAGCAGTGCGCGCGGACAATAGGCTTGGCCCGCTCGTGGTATCGTCACGCTAAAGCAAACGCTCTTTCATTTGCAAGTCAAACGCGTGAGCTTGCTAATGCTGGCCGAATCTCCGTTCCAACTATGCTGTTTCACAACTTCCCCCTATAGCACCAAGATTCGATGCCATACGGGTCAAGGTCACTGTAATTAAGATATCTGGTTGATTATTTTGAGCATTCAACCTTTTAGCACACCACGTTTTCCTTTCTTGTGGCGCCGGTCGGCGCCGATGGAATCCGTTGACGCCGCCATTTTTTTTATCGCAGCATGCAACAACTAAGCGTGCTAAGCGGGCGAGAAGGATTTGACTCTGCACTGCCTTGGACTCAAAAGCCAGGACACAAAACAACAGCGGGGGAAAAAATCGAAACAAAATCCTAAAGCTAACTATAACCCTTTCACGCCCAAATTAATTACGGCTATTATTATTTTTTTTTAAGTCCTATTGGGTCAGTCGCAGGATTCGAACCGGCGTTCACTTGGTTTGAAGACGAGGACGCTGACCACTGGGCTGTTGCTGCTCGCTTTGCTCAGGGTTCCCGGGGACCCCTCACAAAGCTTGCAGTGCGAGTTGGGACTAACGCCCGTACCACAGCTGTGTTTTAGGAGTACTTAAGCAAAGACTTAAGCCGGAGTTGCTTCTTAAGTAGTAGATTGGTACCACTATCTGTTACTTGAGCAATGAATTCAGTTCATTTCCTTTGCTTAGGCAATGACTTAAGTTATCGTCTCCAACCACTGCTGTCTCAAAACCCCTACCTGAAAGCTAAGTAATGCCTGGATCTGAGTAAATGGTTGCCGATGGAGGCAGTAAACTTTGCGTATAGAAAAGTCATATGGCTGAAACTTCGTTGCTGTACTTGTGCCATTTACCCCAGCATGTATGCTGATTTTTGCAGTGATCGAAGCACTTATTTTTTCTGTTTTGTCTATCGCACAAGGAGAAGCCAACTTCGAGGCAGAGTCCCATGCAACGTTATTTCCTATAGCATTGACCTAAGGGGTCACTCTGGTTGGGGGATACACGAGAACGTCCCAGGAAAACGAGATGCATCTACCCACGAAGTTTCAAGACGATTATACTAGTGGTCGTGCTCTAACGCTCAAAATAATATTTTCGCTTGCCCATCAGAACGTTATTTGTCAGTAACACTTGAGAGTCGGGTGTCTGGACTTTTCGTCCCGAACTGCCGGAGAAGTCGTGTATTTTCACTGATTTCTTTTTTGAAAACGTCAACAGACTACAGTGCTGATTACGCATACCTACATACGATAGTTATTTTCCAGCAGTTCTGACTGAGGAGGATTCAGAATGGAACACGTAACCAGGTTAGGCTATAGAATGCTCTCGGGGGTGAGATGGGTAGACACTGAGTTTGAAGTTCTCAACTATTTCCCACAACACCTTCCTTTCCTTTCCACTCTTCTTCTCTTATTATCAATACCGTGGGGGTGGTTCTTGAACGGAATGGCAGGGCATCCAAAACCCCCACCAGTCAGAACTCACTGTCGTGTACAGGTATGCGAAATCTGAACTGTAGTCTGTTGACTTTTTCAAAAAAGAAATTAGTGAAAATAAAAAGCTCCTGCCGGCAATTCGGGACGAAAAGTCCGGACGCCGTAAGTGTGGGCAATCAAAAATAGTACTTTGAGCGTTAGAGTATGACACCACTAGTATAAGCTACTTGAAACTTGGTGGGCAAACGTCATTGTTGCTGGTAAACAACAATATCATGGGGGTCTGTTTTTATTTTTGATTGGAGAATTATTTCCTAATATATTTCGCTTGTGAGGATGCATCTTTTGAGATCAGACCATATCAAAGTTCATGACAGCCAACGAAAATGCTTCAAAGGGTTTAACGAGCGTTAACCACTCCTGGTTATCTGCCCGAAGCCTTGGCCCTATGTCTGCAACAGCCAGATTCCCAGATTCCCAAGTATCAATCCACCCAAGTATCAATCCAGCCCAATGCTGCTTAACTTCGGGGATCTGACGAGAACCGGTGTTTCCAGCCAGGCCGCAGATACGAAAATGCTGAAATAAACTAAACAATTAGTATTAAAAAACGCTTAAGCGTATAAAATACGGATGTAAGCCTTAAAAAACTTAAAGCCCTAAAGGAA